>QZLH01000003.1:307145-342700 GCA_003833135.1 Oehlia diaphana
TTTTTTTAAAAAAAAAAAAAATAGATGCAACAAATAATAAATATCAATCTCGCAGAATTTTTTTTTTTTTTTTTTTTTTTTTTTTTTTTCTCTTAAAATTTTTTTTTTTTTTTTTTTTTTTTTTTTTTAAAAAAAAAAAAAATAGATGCAAAAAAAAAAAAATATCAATCTCGCAAAATTTTTTTTTTTTTTTTTTTATTTTTTTTTCACGCTAATAAATTTTTTTTTTCTTTCTATATTTTTGCTCTTAAAAAAAAACCATTAATCATATAAATTATAATATCGTATATGTGTATATGTATATACAATACTTATAATTCATAACTTTTCATAACTTTTCATAACTTTCATAATAATAATTAATAATTAAATAATAAATTTTATATACAAAGTTATTTTTTTTTTAAAAAAAATTCTATAGGAATCTATAAATATAAATATATACATATACATATAAAGTACTTATATTTGTTTATTTTCTTACATATGATATATATTGTGAGAAATCCCAATATCATAGTCATCGTATAGCGTGTTATAAGAATCTTTATCACTAAATCGATATTCATTATCTACGTTCGATTTTAAACATGCATCAGGCATTCTAGGTAATTCTTCATCAGACATTGTAAATCGCAAAGTATCTGGTGGAGCATAATAACATGGAAGAAAGTAAGCCGCTTTATTATTCGTTCCGAATATTAAAAATAAAAATGTTCCACTAAAATTTACAAAATGAGAAAAATGTTAGAAATCGAGAATTAAGTGCAAATATGAAAAAATTTCTTACATTGAAGCTGAGCCAAAAGCAGAAATTACTGCAATAGTATTGTTATTACTTGGATCATTTTCTCCTTGTATGGCTCGAGGCACAAGTGGCATAGCCAATGAAATCACAAATACAAAACACCAAGCGCATGAACGTACAGCTTCGCCTAATCTTATCGCTGTTCTTCTATTCTTAATAGTAGCAAAATGAGACCAACGTCTCTGTAATACAAATGCTGAATGACCTAAAAAAAAAAAAAAAAATTTTAAATATTTATTTATTGATTAGATATTGATGAATAAACATTTAATACATCAAACTTACATGACATTAAAATTGCCAAAAATGCCGATATAGATGATGTTATAATATATCCATAAAAAGATCCAACTAATTTACTAGTTCTACAATTCAATGAACTAGCATAAACACCCCAATTAGTTTCTTTAATAGCAAATTTTAACAAAATTACATTATAAACCGTTGTATAAACCCAACTAATAATGGTAACGTAACGAAAACATTTTTTTTCAATATCTAAATCCTTTTTAACCAATGCGTACCATAAATAGAAAGATAAGGCACAACTGAAGAATTCAAAAGGATATATGAAAAATAATGAAAATTTCTGTAAGATCATACATAAAGGGTTTTCATATGCTCGTTTTACTAAATCATCTCCATAGATTACTACTACTGGGAGATTAGTTAAACCACTTCCAAATGCCGCTATACATATTTGAAATAATGTCCATTTTGTAAAATATGGTTTTGATTTTAAAATTGTACGCATTAGACATAATAATAATACAAGGCTTAGAATCTGCAGGAAAATATATAGGATTGCGATCGTTGAATATGTTGTCATTATGAAAAACTATTAGTAAATTTTTTTTAAAAAAAAAATTAGAAAGTGTGAGATACTTCATGGGAAAGGTTAGAGATATTTATAAAAACTTCAAATTATCAGAAAAAGATTTAGAATACCTTGTAAGATGTTTCCAAAAATAACTATTCGATCATATCTGTCATATGTATCTACAAAATTTTTAAAGAATAAACAAATAAAAAATCTATAGAAAAATAACAAAACTTTCAAATAATGCTCGATATGTATTATTATTTACAAATTTCCCAATTTAAGAATTATAGATAAAGCTTATTCTGATTGTTTCTTTCCGATTACCTTTGTTAATAATAAATGAATGAAAGTTTAAGTTTTTATTTGTAAGGAGTATGAACGTACAAATCGAGACTTGTATGACGTGCTTTTTTTGTTTAAAAAAAAATTCTAACAAGAAGCTTTTGCATTAAGAATGACGACTGTACCTTTTTTTTTTTTTATACGCTAGCTTATGTGAAATGATTCCATGATGATTCATTGTTAAACTTAAAATAAAATTTCACTAATTAAATAAATTGTATTGGATTCGCAGGGAAATATATAAAACAGAATGGAAAAGATAATTGCTTTCATAAATTAATTTTGATTTGAAATCAATTAAATAAATGCATTTAATATATATAGAATAGGATGTACTAACCAAATAAGGTAACCACAAATGGGATCAAATAAAGTGGAACAAAATCAAGTATGGTCGACTTAGTACCATGCATGTAGTACATATATTGTATTACAAAGAAGTAATTTCTTTGAACGATAATAAAAAACGGTTTTTAGAATTGTCAATATCGTTTTGACGAATATTACTGGCGCATAGTAGTAAAGTGGTGTGGTTATGATGATGATGTCGTCATTGATGATAATCAATGATGAGTAACTCGATATTATGTAGAAAAAAAAAAAAACAAATTTTGTAATATCGACCCTTCTAGAGTTCTACCCTCGACTTCAGACCTTTTCCATCGGTAACATCTATCGGTAACATTCGGTAACATCTATCGGTATTCGGTAACATCTACCGTTATAAAATCCCAATAACACATGCAGAATTGATGAAAATTCTTTTGATTTGCATAATAAACTGAACATTAATTAATTTATCCTTTTTAAAGAAGAATCAAAAATTGGTTACGTTACCATTCTTCTGAATTTGGTAATTTTTTATCAAAATTGTTATTACTTTAGGCGATACAAAATTCGTAAACAGTCTTTATTTTTTTTATAAACAAAGGAAATCATCAATTAAAGTTAGATTCGTTTCTCATTGATTTCTGATTTTTACTGGGTAAATTTTACGATTTTAATTGGTTCCTCGCATTACAAATAAACAATAAAGAGTTTCCTAATTAAGAAATTTATAATTTTCAATGTAAAATACTAGGATTATGATTTTGATTGTTCAACAAGAAGAAAAGAAAAATTATCGTATCATTATTTAATGAAAAAATGTCACCTTATTGATATAGTATCTCAGAGTACATATTTAGAATCATGAGACCTTTACATAAACAAACATATAATTTTTTTTTAAATTTGAAAAAATGATTTTTTTTTATTTTCTTAATGGTTGTCTTAAATAGTTGGAAAGAATAAAAGTCAAGTAATTAATTATAATGGTTGTATGCTCTTATTTTATCAGAGCATTTTTTTTTTTACTTTTTATTTAATAAACATTTGCTTTTGCTTTATCATAATCGTAATTGGCGATATCATTTACAACTTACGTTTATAATATTATTATACCCTAAGGATGTAATTATAATTACGGCAACTAACTTTTATTGCGCATCTCACGATACTAAGATACATCTAGTAAAAAAAAATTTTCAAAGCTCTACATTATTGTCATGCGCCCACACTTATACATTATTATATCTGCTTAATTTAATTAATTAAAGCAAAAAAAAAAAAATCACATTTTTCGATAAATCTTTATAAGCTCAATTCGTCAATCTGGCAGATTATTTTCATCTTTCTAATGTGATTTCAAAATTGGATCAGTAATCAAAAAAAAAAAATAACTACGATATGTGGATTAAAAGAAAAAATAACGATTTATTTCATAAACATCTTTATTATTGTTATGTTAGTCACGTAAAGTTTATAAACTACGAAAAAAAAGTAAAAGTATAGAAAAAAAATAAGCGGAAAAAAAGTTAATTCGTTTACAAAAGAAGGGAAAATACTATTGTAAAAAAAAAAGAAATTGAATTGATATAACAAATTACTTGCATGCTTAAATTAAATATATTTTTTTGTCTATGCCGCAGCAAAAAGACGATTCATATAATCTTATAACCCAAATTATTTCTTAAAATTAAGATATTTTCATGTTTAAAATAAGAGAAAATTTTGTATATATATGTATGTATATATATATTATTAGAAAGATTTTTTTTTAAAAAAAAAGTAATTTCGAAACATGATGTTTACGTATCGAATATATAATATATTTGTTGTTTTTTTTTTTTTTTTGTGAAGTTTTTTTTTATTTTAATTTTTTTTAGAAAACCATCGAATTGATTTAATATAAGTTTTAGTTGCGTTAAAATCGAGTTTAGATTCACTATAGGCTGAATCGTACGTCTTATCATCGATCCTCCAAGCTGAAGTAAGTAATAATCTAATTGTTTCAAAGTTCATTGAGACATATGTCAACATCTAATCAAAGGTAAAAAGGAAAATTTAAATTTGTAAATAAATAAATTAAATGTAACGTTTACTGCATACCATTGTGCCTAATGGTCCTGCCCAATCTCCTATTGGAATATACATTTCTTTATAATGAACTTTCGACAATTCTTGGCATTTTTCTAAAAATTGGGGAACACAGGTTTCTGGACTTGAATTGATTCCTTTCGCCTTAAATCCCGAATGAACTAATACAAAAATGATAAATAAAAAAAAAAAAATCCCATTTAAGGATTCATTTAGACATTTAATAATTACTGTGTCACTCACAAAAATGCACATGTGGCGCATTAAAAAAAATTAAAATCCGTACTACAAACATACTTGTTTCTATTAGTTGCTTGTCACTATGACCAATTTCAAATTCGAAGAATTCTAACCACCCACCTATTGAAATTTCAAATATGTAATCGATGAGTAATCATTGTTTATATTTTATTTTTAATAAAAATTACTTTACCTGGTATTGTTACGCGGATCATTTCTTTTACATAAAATTTCCAATTCTCCAATACTACACAATTGCACAAGAATCGTTGAAATACGAAATCAAATGTTTCATTGGGAAACGGTATACCATCATTTAAATTAAGTTGTAAGAAAATGACATTTGATGGTATATCTTTAACATCAGGAAATATTGGCGACATATCTATGCCTACAAATGTAGCTTGTGGATATTCTTTTGCCATATCTATTATCCAGTGCCCAGCTCCGCACCCTATATCTAATACTTTTGTATTTCCAGACTTTAATAACTCATGGATCGGGGAAGAAAAATTATTTTTCCAAACAAATCTGCATATATTGTGTTGTAAATGTAATCTTTCAACTGTAATAATAATATTACGTGAAGGTTTTTATTATTTTATTTTACAAGGTAAAAAATTTAAAAAATAGCAAACTATTTTGAATAAAAAATTATTTTGCTTAAAAAAAATACCTTCTTTATCATCGTTTGGAAATAAATAAGTTACATCAGTCAGGTTATGATATCTTCTTCCTTTAAAATAACGAAACGAGTCCAAAATATTTTTGGAATTAACAGATTTTAGCGGATCCGAAGAATCAAGTTCTCGGTTGGAACGTTCATTTTTCATATTAGTTAAAATATAAAAAACAAACTGAAAAAAAAGTAAGAATGAAAAGAATGAGGAGAATGAGGAGAGAGGGAATTAATGATAAATTAAAAAAAAGGAAAGTAAGAAATGATAAAATAATGATATATATAAAGGATTGAGAAGATGATTAAATATAAAAAAAGCGATAGAGGAGAATTTAACAAAATCCAAGCAACTTAATATATATGTGAAAATTTTTTTAATCCATGCAATGTAACCAACCGTTGATCATCCAATCTGTTGTAATATATTACGTAATTATTAGCTATTAGTTATCTAGATATTGTTATCTCTGTTTTATTTATTGCACAAATTCTTGAATATTATTTACTATACAATAATTTCCTTCTAAAGGAAAAAGTTTGAAAGTCGTTTGTAAAGCGTGTGTAATAATCCTTCCAACTTCTAAAGTTCGAATGTTTGATCATAAGAAAAATTACTATAGCAAGTCATAATTAAAACAAAGAAATAAAATAAGTAGGAAGGTACAAAAGATCAAACAGGAGAAAAAAAAAGAACCAGAGAAATTTTTTTTTCGGTAACATAATTTAATTTTCATCGGAAATCAAATTTTTTCTTACACCATATGTAAATTTTAACGCGAATTCTTTGTTTGCTCAACAAGAATTTAAATTTAAAGTTCGATAACAATCTTTATTGATACAAATCACAAAAAAAAAAATTTAATACATAAACTTATGGTCAATGCTTTATTAGATTGACTGGAATTTGATTTTCACGTGTTTAAGGTCTGTAGGCAGTATTTTAGGGTTAGCATGCATAAATGCTCCGGTTATGAATCAGTTAAATCTCCGTTAATGTTCTATAAATTTAGTTAAATTAAAGATGAATTTCAAATTAACCAAACTTGTTTAACAAGAAATTATCTTCTTTGAATTTAAGTTTTAGATTAAACCAAATTCTTTGTTACATGCATAACACAAAAATATCGTTATTTTCAACGAATTTTACTGATAGGAATCCATAAAAGTAACAAGAGGCTTTGTTGTTAACTTTTTTTATCAGAAACTTTACAGGGCACAAGACAATCTTTGTTTTACACAATAAAGATTTATTAATATACTTAATACATTCTAGCATGTACTATAATACTATAATTACGAAAAATTTTTAAGTAAACAATACTTGCATCATTATTAATAAATCTGTTTAGATCGCGTATTATTTTTGGGGTAACGTTATAATGCGCGTCAATATTTTATGCTCTTGAAAAACTATAAAATATAATATGACTAACTTCTTTGTAAGAGCGCAAGAACCTTTTTAGCGTGATATCAAATGATCACAAAATTCAAACAATAAAATAATTACTTGCATCAATGAAAAATAAATATGACAAAGTCCCGATATGTAAAACCAATTTCACATTTATATTTATGGTTAACTATTAACTGATTGGTCAGTTAGTGAACCAGAAATTTTCAATAGCATAAAATTAATATGCGCATATATAGAATATTTTAAATTTAATATTGCATATATAGAACATCGAATGGTCTAAAAAAAGATTCATAATTAGAACAATCTTGATAATACAATAAGATTTAAGATTTAAAAATAGCCTTATCAAACGTGGATGGTCTGCTACAAAAATACTGGTTCTTGACTTTTAACCATCTTACCCATTATAGAGATGTTCGGTCGCATAAAACAATTTTAACAACAACAGTATCTATAAATATTTGATTATTAATACATTAAATAATATTGGACCTCACTAAATCACCGATAATTTTGCAATGTCCAATAAAAAAATAATAAATATATAATCTAATCATAAATGCATTGATAATTACGAAATTTGATGAAATCAACTATTTTTTTATAGTGATATGTATGCAAATCGATCAATCATTTTTTTTTAATAAGCATTCGCCTTCCCCGCCGAGAAAAGTACTAATTAATTACATAAAATATTATCTAAATAATATCTTGGTCAATTTCATTATCTCTGATATCATTTGTTTAAAGTTTCTAGAATATAATTTTTTTTAAAGCAAACATGACAATCAATTCTTTATATAAATTTCTCTTAAATTCGATTAAGTTCGGTTTTATTTAATACTAAGATGAGCACATAATTTCCATATTAATATTCATTCATCATTTTGTTAATGTCGTTATGGAAAAAAACATGCGTTGGATATAATTCTTATATATCAGTGTAACATTCTCGTAAAACTTTAATGTCATGCAAATGAAGTAAGATAACAAAGATAACCGATGGATTTGGATTGGATAATTCGATTCTTAATGATAATTATATGATGGAGATAAGCATACTGTGTGTATCTTGCATATCTTTCCTATACAAGAGATTGATTTGGGGTGTATGTACATATTTTAGCATATCGAAATAATTGAACAACATTGTCATGGAATTATTCATATTCCTTTGTTGATGTATATCGGATTCATTCCTTATTTTTTTATTTTTTTTTTTTACGTCAAATGTTACCATTGTTTGATATAATAAAATGATAAGCTCATAAAAAAAAAATTTTTTGATTGGAGGATCCAAATTTCTTCAGTTTGATCACATTCACCTCTCCATATACATTTTCCGGATATTCTCTATTCAAATTCGAAATGATGAATGAATGCATTAATACAATAATATCATGCGAGTAACTCGTATTAATATATTAAAAGAAAAGAATTTGGAAAGAAATAAATTTTTTAATGTCAATATTAATTATTATTTTATCATCATTACACGATTAAATATCCCACAGTTTATGTGTAATTTTGAGCCAATATGTATGAAATTATATCGGTCTTTGACTTATATAGTTATTTCCCCCATAAAATAATTATTATTGAAAAGGATTATTACTTTTTAAAGTAATTAACATTGTATATTCTCTGTAAAAATTTTATCCCTGCTACATGATCAGCAATTGACCTTTCAATAAAAGTTAGATTTATGCAAAATCAAAACCGAAAAGAGGTTAGTCATATGATTATTGCTTCATCCTTATTAAAATTATTATTATTACGGTATTTAATCGATGTTGTGAAATTAAATAAAAATATACAACGCGTGACAACCAGAATTTTACTGAAAAATGATTGTGACGCTGGGTGAAATAATATTGAACAAAAACTCGAGCTTTTGAGCTCTTAATAAAATCCTTCTCTAACAAAAAAGTTTCAAAAAAATACAATATCGTCCCACTTTTTTTTGCTACAGTAAATAAACCCCCTTATCACCTCACCAATTACCAATAAAAATCCGATTGCCCTCATGCATTTAAGATTCATTTTCCAAACTCTTTATTTTACAAATTACTGCGCAATTCAGATAATTTAACCGAAAAAAAAATAAATAAATAAAACAATTCTTTACAAACCTACTCATCCACGACTGTAAGCGTCAAAATAAAAACAAAAAAAAAAGTGTTATTACATAGTACTTACCTGGTCGGATTTAATATTAACACTTGACAAGTAAAGTAGCGAAGTTGCTAGTTAACTGTCACTTTTAGGTGATTTCATTAGCTGATTTTGTCCATAACTCCAAATAGACTATTCTTGGTTTTTGGGACCCGATTTCACACAATAATAGCTATGGTTTTTTTTCTTTATTTTATTTCTATACTTATTTCTATATTTGTTTTTGTTATATAATACATAATTTTGCAGCCGAAAATTATTATGTAATGAATTCACATTTACTTTATTTGGTAGAAAGAATGTGGTTGATCTTCTGACGTAACAACATAGGAATATATTATAGTATTAAAGGTCTTGTTTAATTCTTTAAAAAATATTGTGCTTTCACAAAAATTCATTTATTTTTATTTACCGCCGCTGCACGGTGCAAAAATTGCAATTTTGTAATTTTGAAGAAAATTTTTGTAATCGGACTTAGCGAAATCCTAAGACTATTTTGAGTGAATTGAGTTCGATCAATTTGATCTACAAGATGCTTTCAGCGCAATTTATTCCACTGTGCTGGATGGTAAGATCCAAAATGAGAAAAATGGATTCATAATGGCCCAGACGCCCAGATAAGATTATCGATTAAATGACTCCATGAGTGAATCAAGCAATAAACATAATTATCATTTATTTAGCTTTTTAGTAAATTTCTTTTAATATTACATATTTTGGATGAATACTGTATATTGTTTCTGAAGATGTTAATGAAGATACAGATGAAGAAAGCAATGAACTCTCTGATGCTTCAACTATAAGAAAAGAGTTTGAAGAAATAAAAGGAGTACCACATGCAAAAAAAAGATCTAAAAACTAAAAACAAGTTTGTTTGAGATTATATTCAGGTTGAAAGTACTTATTTCCTCAAATGGTGAAGTAAAAAGTTACAAGCATGATGGTGGAACTGGAAATATGAAGTTGCATTTATCTTCAAACATGGAATTATACCAGATGATATTCAACTTAAAGACTCAAATCAATTGCATATTGATACAATGGTCAAAAAATTACACCACATTGTACACCAAAACAACTTGAATTAAAATGTCTACAGCTGAATGGATAGCTACTGATTCAAAATAAATAGTAATTTTTTTATATGGATTACGGGTGAGTAGCGGGCGGGTTGTTGGGTTGGGTTGACCCGGATGACCCGCGGGTCTATCTGCCAGGTGACCCGGGTAGAGATTTTTTTAGACGGGTCTCAACTTCTAGTCACGTGCCGACGTCAAAATAATTTTGACATCGTCACGATGTCACGACGTCACGTCGCTGAAGTAATTTAGAAGAATCAAATTTTAAAGTTTTATTAGAATGGGGTTAACGCTACAATGATCGAAATTTTCACTCCCTTTTCAAAATCGTTATTCTCGAAATTAGGGTTAATGTTTACAATAAAGATTTGAAACATAATGGAAATCACTTCAAAATTTGGCAATCATATGGATTCTTTTTAAGTAATTAATTACCCCGTTTATCCTCTCTTTAAATTAAAGATCGGACCTCTCGCGGATTTTAACTTTCGAAAAGAAAAGTCTTTATGTATTTAATTACGTACATGCATTAATTCTAAATTTCGAATATCGGAATGCAAATACCGGTTTCTTTTACTAGTGAGTATGATCATTAATGTCTCATCCTAATTAAGACATATATTCGATGATCGTACGTCTTTAAGGGACAACAATTCTTTTCGAGAAACCATGTTGTTTTGTGTACAAATGATATTTATTGAACAATTAAGATATTAATTACACTTAAATAATACCGTTAGCTCATCTCTATACTAAAATCCGTACCACAATTCCACAACATACATTAGTTATAAGATGACGACTAAATTTTCTTGATGATTGGGTAATTTTTTTACTTTTACAATGAATCGGGTTAGAAAAAAATTCGCAATTATTTCTCGTAATAAGTTAACTTATTTTAGTCGACAATTATAGAAACTCTTGGCGCTAAAAATCAAAATTTAGAAAAATTAAAAAGAAAAAAATGGGGGAACAAACGCCACAACAATGATAATAAAGTATGACGAAAAATTCGATCATTTGTTGATCTGATATTTGATATAGCCTAATAGCCTAAAAAACACTAATTATTTTAATTGTAATATCTATAATGATTCATTTCATTGAACTAATGAACCATCATTATACAATGTTTTTAAATTCATCAAAATTGAACGAAATAGGCATTGACGAAATAAATTTGGTAAATGTATAGGTGTACGAAATTCTCGTATGTTAAAAAATAGAAATTGAAATAAAATTATTGAATTAGCAATTACAGTAGTATTTTTTCAAATTTTACGCACTTCTCTGGCAATAACAAGTATTTTGATCCCAGAAACCTTTTTAAAGTACTTGAGTAACCAAACACTTTTTCATCAATAAAAAGATGGGAGTGTCGAGTTTCTCCTTACCTTTTTTTCCATCAAGCTTTCGTCTTGAATTTTCAATTTTAAAGTTAATTTAGTTCATAATGGAATTCTTTGAAGATGCTGTAAAAGCTATCTCTAGTCTGATAATTGGAGAACAAGGAACTAAGGGCGAGTGGGATAAAGAAAACCGTTACATGTCATTTGTTCATGAAAGAAAAAATTGTCATGCAAAATGGTATGTCGACGCTAAGGACTATTTCTATGCTGTCTCGGAAGCTCTAATGAGCGCTAAAGAGGAAATTTTAATCGAAGACTTGTGGCTTTCGCCTGAATTGGTGTGTGGTATTTCGACACAAATTTTTTATTAGCTTTTTATAGTAATTTATCATGACGCTGAACACGTGATAATCTAATTTTTGCAATTTAGTATCTTCGTAGACCTCCTGCCAAGAATGAAGAATATCGCCTTGACCGTTTACTTAAAAAGAAAGCAGAAGAAGGAGTGAAGATTTATGTCGTTGTTTATAAAGAAGTTCCCAAAACTAGTACTTATGACTCTAGACATAGTAAAGTTACTTTACAGGGATTGCACAAGAACATCCTCGGTAAGAATATTTGCATTTTACTTCATTTGTCTGTAAATTTAGATTTTGAGATACACCGTATATAAAATTTTATATTAATGTCTTTTTAATTTAATTAACGGATAGTGCAAAGATATCCTGACCATAATCTTAGTGGAACTTTACTTTGGACGGTAAATGGTTTATTTGATTAATTGTTATTTTAATCATTTGATTTAGTCAATTCATTAAACATTTATTTTTTTTTTTCATGTTTTATTTATTTAATACGTGAAATTTAGCATCATGAAGTAAATGTTAAATTTTTTAAGTTTTAAGTGTAAAATAATGATAAGTATTGTAACCTTTTCTTTAAAATTATAGAAAATTGTAGTTGTCGATAGGCATACTTCTTTCATTGGTGGTTTGGATTTGTGCTTTGGTCGTTATGATACTTCGATGCATCAACTTGCCGATTTCCATGAATATTCTAAACATTATTCTATCTGGCCTGGTCAAGATTATTCAAATCCTAGAATCAAGGACTTTATTGATGGTATATTATCTGTTGATTTTGATCATTATTTTCCAACATGTGTAAATATATATTTATTCTACTAATTTTAATTACAGTAAAATATTGGGCAAGAACTATAATCGATAAAAAACAATTTGGGCGTATGCCATGGCATGATGTATCCATCGGTTTTGTAAGTATAATCACATTTAATTGTAAAATGCGAATTTTCCCAATACTATATTTAAGGGTTGAATCTTTGCGTATATTCACAGGTTGGCAAACCTACACTTGACATTGTGCGTCATTTTGTTCAACGCTGGAATTTTATCAAAAAAAATAAGGCAGAAAATCGTCCTGATTATCCAGTTTTGATTGCCAAGTCTGATAAGCAATATGATCGTGAACATCCTCCGCAAGTCAAACATTATAGCTATGGTAACGGACAAACTATTAGTTGTCATCCGGATGAAGGTACATGCGATGTTCAAATTATCAGATGTAGTTCCATTTGGAGTATTGGTCTTAAAGAAGTGGAGGTAAATTTTATAATTTCTCATTAATTCATGAATCTATATATATTGATCAGAATTTGTATACATAGCGTTCAATCCAAAATGCTTACGTCAAAATTATTGAAGAATCTCAACACTTCATATATATAGAAAATCAATTCTTCAGTAAGTCCACACTAATTATTATTACCTAAAGCCTTGAAGGATTTATTTATACGACTATTTTCTATACATATATATTTATATTTTATTTTTTATAGTTACTGCCACAAAAGAAAGTGCCAATTATCCAGTAAAGAATCTTATTGGAAAGGTAAAATTTTAGATTTAATAATATATGTATAAATGAATGATACATATTCACATTCATTAATTATCATACAGGCAATTGTAGATAGAATTATTAGAGCCCATAAAAATAATGAACAATTCAGAATCATTGTTTCCATGCCTTTGCTTCCAGCTTACGAATCTGAATTTGATTCTAGTGATGCCGGTACTGTTCGGTAAATATCCCAAATTTGATGTGATCTTATTTCTTAAGCGAAATATCAATTTCATTTTTTATTTAATTTTAATTTGTAATTCTTAGTCTTATCGTACATTACCAACTCAAATCAATTTGCCGAGGTGGACATTCAATTTTAGAAGTTTTAAAACAAAATGGTGTTACTAACCCTGAAAAGTACCTTGGGTTTTACGCACTTCGTACTTATGACAAAATCAATCCTCAGTCCGTAGAAAAAGGTTTGGGCGTATTAAATGATGAAATAGAGTTTGGAAGAAATCCTGTAGTTGCTGCAACTTCTGATAAAAATCCTTCTGAGACCTACATAACTGAAGAATTATACATTCACAGCAAACTTTTAATTGCTGATGACAGAATTGTTATATGTGGTTCCGGTGAGTAAAAGTTTCTTCTTCAAAATCTTTATGCGTTTTCATTAATTAATTATACTTATTTTTTTATTATAGCTAATATAAATGAAAGATCACAAAATGGTGATTATGACTCTGAAATTGCTGCTGTTATTGAAGACAGGGAATACATTGATTCTAAAATGGCAGGCAAAGACGTAATTATTCTTTTATCTTTAAATCTTAGTTAGCATTAGAAGGTACTCAATTTAATTTGTTTTTATTTAGTGGAAAGCTGGAAAGTTTGCAGCCACGTTACGCCGTCATATCTTTAAGGAACATCTTGGACTGCTTAATGAAACTGACCATGAAAAAGTTAATACATTCTGTTATCCACCACCAATACCTGCTGATTATCAAGAACTCTCTAAAGAAGATCATATTGTTCAAGATCCAATTAGCGACGAATTTTATTATAACATTTGGCAACAAACTGCTACAATTAATACAGAAGCTTTTCGTACAGTGTTTCGTTGTGTTCCAGATGATAATGGTAATTATGATTTCTTAATAATTTTATTTTTTCTACTTTGTTTGTATTGAAATTTATTTTATTTTTTTTTTTACAATTATTTTTTTTAGTTACAAGCTGGGATGATTTCAAAACGTTTGTTCCAGATCGATCAAAGATTCCTGCTGGTCACGTTCATGATAATAAATTAACCAAAGAAGAAATTGAAGCAGAATTGGGTAAAGTAAAGGGTCACTTGGTTCACTATCCGTTACAATTTATGAGTAAAGTAAAATTGTCAGGATCAATTATATTAGATTCTATTGCTCCTACGGAATTATTCATTTAATTCACTTTTAAGATAATTAATTTATTTTACATTTTTTATTGTCATAATTAGGTATCAATTTTGATAACTATTTGTTTTATAATAATAAATAATATTTTTTTTCGAATGTGTAAAAAAAAATTGAATAGCTTTTAACATTAACTGACGCGCGACTTGTGAATTGTTACTTTTGAAAGTTACTATTTGAAAAGTCCTTGTAAAAAATTAAATTAAAAATAATTCTAAATAAAATTTTCTTTGATTGTAAATGAAGCCAATCATAAGGTCACGTATCGTTTAAAAAACGATTTTAAATAATAGGCTGGCTATTGCGTCACGAATTTGTGTCGCATTATTTTTCCCGTATGCTACCGTACAATTGAGTACTGTATAGCGTGATTAAACAAAACTTCGAACTGCAAAAACTCTATATTTATTGTAGAGTACACACCTTAAATTTCTGAATACCCTAATAAATATCATATCATACTAATTAAAGAACGTTTGTAATTATTAAAACTGAGGTTTACAGGAAGTTTTTTAGGAGTTTTAAGCAAAGTTTTAATTAGAATTCGCGTTAATTTATTAAATACATCACATGACTTAGAAACGACACCGATTCATATGAATTATGCTATTTAAAATATCGGTGAACTTTTTACGATCGAGATCTGTTTGTGATGACAGCGAGAATCTATAATGTTTTCTAACATATTGAGACGTAAGAATTTATTTTAATTTCTAGCGAATTAATATTTCTATTAAAAAGATAATTTAAAATTTAACTATAATAATGATAACATTACTGTAGACTCATTAGGCTAATAACATTTGACTATTTTAAAATGTTTTAATTAATAATATATCATACTATATCTACGATCATATATTTACTTATTTTCGGAGTAAAATTCCAATTCCAGCAAAAGTGATTGTGGCGATTGTGCTCTATAATAAAAGTATATGTTATTATCATAATAATTTAAAATTAAAATTTATTAAAAAAAAAAAAAAAATTAAACAATATATAAATATATACCCCTGCCACAAATCCCTTTAAACTTGGGTCGAACGAAGATTCATCTAAATTAACAAAAATATTAGTATAATTAATAAGAAAAATATGTAAAAAATAAATGAACAATTACTTTTTTTAATCTTTTTTTTCTTATCAGCCTTAATAGCATTAAAAATCTTCTCATCAGTATTATCAATAAAATGAATAGGTTCTTTTCCCTTTTTCATTTGTATAAGATATACCAATCACTATATCATTAAACCTCTTTTTAGCTAATTCTTTATATTTTAGGGTACGTTCTTTAACTTCATTTATACCATCTATTCTAGCTTTTTTTGCCTTATCACCATGATTATTATTAAGCCATTTTGTTTCAATAACTAAATAAATTCCTCCATATTCAGATCTAAATACCAAATCACCAATTTCATTCTCACAAATGCTATAATTATTATCATTATCATCATTATAACTCCATTTAAAATCGACAAAATAATTAAATCCAGGTAATAAATCTTTAATATTATCAATTATACTATTTCTTAAAATATCTTCAGAATGATCAATATCATAATTTTCTTTCCATTCTTTTATTTTCACATTATGTTGATTTTGTAATTCATTAACAAAAGGTTTATACCAATCTTTAATAATTGGCATAATTCTCTCTACAATATTTTTATCATAATTAACATAAAATTCCATTTTCGAATTTGCTTTTGTAACATGACACATTATATTAATATCATTTTCTCCAAAAACTTTTTGAAGTAATTTAGTAATTTCATCATGTGAAGAAAATTCAAAAAATCCCAAAAGTAATGATTCTGTCTCTTCTTGATAAGGAAAAGATAATATTTGAAAACATATATTAAGAATGAATGATCTTTGTTTTTCATTATTTATATCAATTACATAGGAACTCATGATAATTTTTTTTTTTTTTCTTTTTAATCGAAAAAAAGGATCGTTTATTATTATTATTTAAACCCAATTTTTTATAATTGAACTATTTTTATTGAACATGATTTTTAAGGTTAACAAACCCCAAATTTAGTATAATGGAAGGTTGTCTAACAATAACAATATAAATATCACCGCATTAATTATCACGTTCTAATGTTTTTTATGGTGGTCATAGCGTAATCCATAAATGCCATAAATCCATAATACACCATAGAAGCCATAGAAGCCATAACATTTCGGTGGAACATTCCAAATTTCCAATCAATGAAAATTTAGAAATTTTAAATCCTCAGATCTGGTAAATAAATATCATAAGAACGTATCTATGTAAGATTATGTAACTTACTGGGCGTAAAGTACATGTTATACAATGAGATCATCGATCATCTTTAAAACAAGAAATGCTTTTGTCTCCAAAAAATTCACATATCTGACATTTCTTTTAAAAAATAATTGTATAAAAATATTCTTCTCTCCACATTTTTCAACTCAATAACTTTTTTCATCATGAGTTTAATTTGTCATTGTTATACTTGTAATGTTAAATATCCAACAAAAGCTTATATTTTTTCATCAAATAATGAGGATGAACAAAATATTATCATTCAAATTTGTAAAAGAATTCTTGAATCTATTCAACATAAACATACATCAACAGAAATTTCTTATAATGATAATATAATGTTACATAAACAAATTCGTAATATTAATGAAATTGAAAATCTTATTAATAAAGAATTTATTCAACTCTTTGAAAATAATATATTACGTAAAGAAATAAAAAAACTTCCAATCGGTATTTGGAGAATAGGATTTAAATGGGATGAATTTAATAATGATTCTTTAATAAAAATTATTTTAAAAATTTCAAGAGAATGGTATTATAATTTTATTAAATATTTTCAAAAAATAGATGATCAAAAAAGAGATATTGGAACATTTAATTCATTTAATCCTGATTTAAATAAAAATGAGGAAGAATTAAAACAATATCTTTTAGATAATTTAAAAAATTATCTCTTGGGATTTGAATATTTAATCGATTATTCTTGGAATTTATATGATAATTATGAAGGAAATTTTATTTTCGCTTCAAATTCTGGTATTTTTATCGTAGTTGAGACTAAATATTTAAATGTTAAAAAAAATGAATATAATGATATAAGCATATCTTCTCTTAATAATGATGTTAAAGATAAATCTTTAAAATATAAAGATAAAGTTGCAATGGAATTTAATGGAAAATATATTGCACTTCTTGGAGCAACACTTATATGTGATCTTGATACGAATAGTTTAGATAAAGTTACATTTGAGTTTAAAGATAATGATGAAATTATTGCACGACATATTAAGGAAGTTCATGACTTTTCACCAAGAAGATACGATGAATTTAATGGATTTGATAAATTGGATAAATATAAAGTAATTGATGATAAATTTGATGGATTACAAACTCTCTCAAGTCAAAATAATCAAGATACAACTTCAATGCTACAAGGTATCATTTTTAATGCGTAATATTGCTTTTAATTAATTAAAATACTTGTTAAAAAATATATATGTAATATTTTTTTTTTTTTTATAGGTACAATTACTAAAGTTGTTGCTGCAGCTGCAGTTGGTTATATGATTTATCGAACATTTTCAAGAAGAAATCATTCCAATTAAATATAAATTTATGATGTAGAATACTTGTAGAATTATGGAGAATCAAAAGTTTAATTATTATTATTATTTTTTCTTTTTTTTTAAAAAATATCAATTTTTAAGTACCGCGCATTTTGAAATAAAGAAATGAATTATATTATATTAATTGTTTTTGATCAATGATGAAAAAGTAGTTTTGACGACCCAATCGGAATACCGAGATTACAACCTTTAAACTGCAATAACAAAATAGCGAAAATCCAATTTTTTATTAATCCATTTTTTATACGCCTTAATCGTAGTTGATAATGTAAGATGTTGATCTTTAACCCCGGCTGACTAAACTAATTAGGGTCTTCAAAGCATGAAATTATTAACTTTATGCAGTTATGAATTTACATGTGTTTTATCATATGAACATTTATTATTTTGATAAAAATATTCTTTGTTCGTTATTTATAATACGCCACATATAGTACACCAAATTTGGTTATTATTATTTTTTTTTTTTTTTTTAAAAAAAAAAAAAATAATTTTTTTTTTTTTTTTTTTTTTTTTTTTTTTTTTTAAAAAAAAAAAAAATTAAAATATGTACAAGTACTTTAGATTTTTCTAAACAGAAATTAAATCTATTAATTCATTTACATTTTTTAAAAATTTAATAATACGACCTGGAATTGAACGGGCTAACTATAAGTCTATAACGCCCATAACTCCCATTTAATAGAACAACAAAATCATTGTAAAATACCATATAAACGAGATAAAATAATTAACTTCAAAGAGATTTAAAGATAATAAATTGTGTCTTTTGATTTTGAGATTAACAAATGTAACATATACACAAAAATATTAAGGTAGCGCCTACAAACCCATCAGGAAGCCACATCAGTGGCGCAGATATAACTATTTTTATTGTTGTGTAATATTTATCATGCGTGTTTTTTATTGAATTTTTTTTTTTATTTTTTATATACAAATATATAACAAAAACAGTAATTTTAACAAAAACAAAGGTATTTTTAACAAAATAAAGTATTTTTTTAATATTTTGACGAAAATAAAATATTCTATTAGTATCTTAACGAAAATAAAGTATCTTTAACAAAGTAATTTACAAGTTTAATAAATTAAGTTCTATATTTTAAAAAATTAAGAAAATTATAATGTAAATAAATTAAACTGCGAAAAAAGTCTGTATAAACAAAAAGAAAAATCGGTGGCTTAGCTGTGCCACTGACGTGGCTTTCTGATGGGTTTGTAGGGGTTACCAAATATTAATACTAAAATTAAGTAATGTCGTTTTTTTATTTATTAAATTAACAAATAGCCTATCATAAAATAATTAACTTTTATTTACTCATGTATTGATTTAATATGATGCGTGAGAATGATGAGATATGCCCTATATGCCCTATATTTTGTCCGAATATTCCATTATTTCTCCATGACTTCCGTAAAAATTCCGTGAAAATGATATATATATTCACGGATTTCCGTGTTAGCGAGATGAAAATTTCCATGATTTAAGGCTATTTCCATGAAAATGATGCATTCACGGGAAAAACATGGAACGATAAAACACGGATCAACATTTTTTTGGTTACGGCACGATTTCCCGACGGATGATTTCCCCGCGACAAGACATTTGCCCTACAAGTTTGACCAGAGTTATGCAGAGTTATGCACGAACACGCGATCAAACGGCCAGCGTTAGGCTGTCGGAATGTCCTGCGGGAAACGGTCTGTAAGTGACACATTTTTTTACAGGGGTGAAATTTCTTTTGATTGTAACTGGGATGAGATTGGTGCAATGTGCGGATATCACACCGGATTTACTATTCCTGTGGTAATTCTTGTAGAGAGACATTCAGATTGCCTAGTGTTGCATGCTACTATAGTAAAATACGTTAGATTACATTCTTATTTCAAAAAATCATAAAATTACAAAATAAAATACAACATACTTGTATCATTTAGATAAGTGGAAAAGTCAGGTAGTTTACTGGTAGACCTGTTTTGTGACATTTTCGAATGATGTGGATTTGTAGTTAAATTTGATAATCGTGCTTTCCACCTATCCTCCTTTTCCTGGCTAAATTCTTCTTCAATTTGTTTTATTGACAACTGACTATAATTGAGTTCAAATTTGCATATAATTGCATACCAGTCTCCAATTTGTCTATACAATTCTTGAGCCGTCGGACGTTTGGTAGGATCAGGATCCCAACAAAGTTTCATCAAAGCAGCATATGGCTCAGGCGCATATTCTGGAATAAGCGGACGCTCTCCTTTACAAATATCTATTGTTAAGTACAGTCCATCATCTTTATCAGCAAAAGGTGCTTTACCACTGATTATTTCTGACATCACCATTCCAAACCCATAGACATCTGACTTTTCGGTAAACTCTTTACCACGTAATACTTCTGGTGCGACAAATGGCAAGACGCCATATAATGTCTTACCTGCAGAAACTTGACCCGCAGGACGACAAAGACCAAAATCTGAAATCACTGAGCCAATATAGTTGCCACAACCTTCAAGCAGAATGTTACCAGTATGGAAATCTCCATGATACCAATTTTCTCTGTGAATGGTACTTAATCCATAACTGATATCATAAAGAATTTTAACAATCCGCCTCCAATTCAGAATGTGGTCTTTTTTAATAGATTCCCTCAAATTACCTAAATTTTGGAATTTCATGACAATTGCATATTTATTATCATGATCACGGGTTACTCCATAAATTACATTACAATATGCTGCAAAATTTAATGACAAATTATTCTTGATCTGCAATATAATAATATAAATATTAGATTCTGTGATCTTTTATTTACAAATTAGTTATATAAATTGTTTACCTCATCAAAGAACTCGCTCACATGAATCGCATTTCGAAATTTTTTTATTGCCACTTCTTTGTAGTTATCACGATTCCATCTGGAATTTTTGATATCCCAAGGGTGCACACGACTAGTAGTATCAATTGGACCATCTTTCCAAATGGCTTTATATACATTTCCAAAACCACCGTGATCAACAAATTCAACATTTTCAAGATTTGTATATTCAATCCATTCAATTAATTCATATTGAAAAGTAGCGATAAGTTGAGAATTTTGAATCAATTTATCGATATTCAAATCGCCACTGGTCCATTGGGAAAAGTTATTCTGAAAATGTGCCGAGTTACATTTCTTACAATAATAAAAATTTTCGTTGGTGTAATATTGGCCGCATTCTAAACATTTTATATTTGTTTTAATATTATATTGCATTTTAAATTATTGAATTAAAGTTATCGTGGTTATAAGTGTACGAATTAAAGAGAAAATTATAATTTTTATTTTTTGAACTTGTTTATATAATGAGCAAAATTAAAATTGCGAAAACAAAAATCGTTGATAATAATAAAAAAAATTTTATTTTTCTGGTTTTTTTTTAGTTATTTTTTGTTGAGACAGTATTTATGTATTTTTATATTTTTTCATTTTTTTTCGTTAAACTAATTTTGATGTCCAATTTAGGCCTGCAGCGTATATCATTTTTAAAGATTTCCGAGCATATGATTGAAAGTGGAGACGGATATTTTTTTTTTCATATTTAGGGACGCATATGCATGGCTGCACAAGCTATGTGAGAACACTCCATTTTTATATGTATAATGCATACACACACGCATGATCTTATGTTTATCTTATGCTTTATGCTTTAGGATCAGCAATTTTTTACGGATTGTAAGTTAATATATTAAGAAAAAAAATTGGTAAACGTAATAAAAACCCAATCTTTTCTCAGAAAAAAATTTTCTTTCATTAAAATGTTCCTTATATTATTTTAGTTAGCATATTCATTAGAACATTTTAGGAAAATTAAAAATCACTTTTTAATGACTATTGTAATCTTAGTACATAAATAAAGTGATTGCGCAATCCTTGAAAAAAAAGACATAATAATTAATTGGTAATAAATATATAAATTTCTAAAGTAATACTTAATCTTTGATGAAATATATTTTTAAAAAAAATACAATATTATAGTTTTATTATATTATTTATTCTTAAACATAAAAATTTTTATTTTATTTATTACAGTGTTGTGTATCGTCATTTTTTTTTAACGGTCACAAAAAATTTTCTTTGTGGCAATTTTTAGCAAACAATAATTACAAAAAAGGATTAGCACTTTGCATAAAATTAAATACATAACATATGAGTCATCATATGAACATTTTTGAGATCAAAGATATTTTAATAGACGGGTAAATTACTTACAAAGAAATGATTTATTTATCACATGTTTTTTTTTTTTGAATAAAAACTAAAAAAAATGATCATTTATCGGTGTCTTCTTGTACTAGGTAACTCCCACTTGTATTACAGTTGGAATCACCATAACTGATATTAGTATGATATTTATTTGATCGGCAATGTTGGAAATTCATTTGATGAGTCACGTTTTTGCGCTTAATGCCGGCCATGCTTATTTTCGGGGGGTGCTTACTATCCGCAAAATGGAGTCCTTAATGTACATTATTAGTAATTGTTAAATTTATATTTATGTAACAGGGCTCATGCTCGTATATTTAGTTAGATAATTTATATAGTTAAAACTTATAAATTATATTAGTTTATTATTTGACCATAATGTACGATATTAACGCATGTACGTAACTCCCTCTGTTCTATGAGTTTAAAAATCTAAATTTTAACAACAACATATATGTTTAAATGTCCCTTTAAATGTAAATTACGTTTTTTCTGAAATTTCTCAAATTTTTATTATGTTTGTTTCGTTTAGTTTGTTTAATGAAAATCCTCAAACCTTTCAGAAAATCCGGACGTTAAACAAATAATAAGTTGGAACAGCCTAATTAATCCAAGTTATTAAATGATTCCTAAAAAACGTACTAAGTCGATTGCTTATAATAACGATCGTTCTAATAAACTAATTTACCTTGTCAAAGTTTTTGTTTTTTTTTCTTACTAAAAAATCGTTTAATTAATTTATTTATTTAGCAAATTTTTCTTTTTTAAAATCATTTTTAGAAATATACATTTTACATTCTAACGATTAATATGTAAATGCGTAATACAAAAAGTATATTTTCACTTTTGGAATAAAAATTAATGACATACCCCGGGTTTTTCATTATGATGCAATCTGGCATTCTTTCTTAAATCATTTCGGCGTAGACCGGTCAAACTTTTCTTTGTATGTTAAAATAGTTATATTATCATATAATCAAAGAAAAATTTTTTCCCTTCTCATTATCAAATATATCGTAATATTTGTAATTAAAAAATTCGATATTAAAATCTCCTAATCACATTGAACTTACATAGCGTCGTTCGGAAAAAATGATAGGCGGATTTGTATGCCAGTTCTTTAAATTAAGATTAGGATTAGGGTTAGGATTAAGGTTAAGGATTAGGATTATGAATTTTGTCATATAGTATCACATCTGGTGGTTACTACTATGCTATATTAGTTAGTACTTAGTAGTACGTTTATTTTAAGGTTATTTATTTAGACAATTAGACATGTACATATATATCTTCTAACGCCTAGAAGAAAACTGTCAATTCTATATATTAAACTCTAATTCCCTAACAGAATCATTTTGCCTGTTATTTTTGAGTTAATAGACTCGACCGGACTCGTCTAAAAGAATGGGACAAAATTGGTCAAGTTGCCCTTCATTGATAACCCATAGTTTTCTTTGCTTCACGCTACACATAAATAATGATAGATGTGAAATGTAAACTCTTAAAAAACAATTTGATTTTTAATATAAATAAAAATAAAATAAAATAAAAAACAAGCAACAAAAATTCCACATGCTATTAAACTCGCTTAAAAAAACGCTTCCTAAACGAGACTTGAGTCTCCAGCATGATTTCGTACGATATAAATATCACAAAAATGTTTACGGGCCAACATTATGCAATATTATGAATAACTCAGGCCAGAGATTATTTTTCGGCGAAATGACTTATACAAAAAATAAATATTTTACTATTAAAAAGGATGTTGCCAATGATGTAACTAGGAATTATGTAATTCTGAAACCGGCTAATTTTAAGTGTAGTTATTTTCTTGAAAAATTATAAAATTATAAAAATTTTTCCATACTTTAACTTTGGCTCAATTACAAAATCAGAACCACTAATACTACCTTGCTACCCTAATATTGTAGGAATTCCCGAAGAGCAACAAATTTATTTTATTTATTTTTTTAAAAAAACTTAATTTGTCTTTATTCAAATAAATCGATCAACATGAAATACTTTTTGTCTAATTCCTCATGGTAAAACCAGATACGCGGTTACAACAGCAGAGTCTATGAATTCGAAATAGACATCGATCACACATTTAAAAATTACACGTAATGATCATACACTTAAATCCCTAACACCAAAAATATCAGATTCTTGAGATCAGATTTTTTTTTTTTAAAAAAAAAAAAAAATTAGTAATGTATCTCTTTATTAATACTGTAAAACTATAATATAGATTATTACTAATTTATTGAAATACATAGATTCATGTACCCAAAGATACATGCCCCTATAGATAACTAGTGTTTTATCTGAGGACTAATCTATATTATAAGCCCGAAAACCAAACCATAAATTCACAATCAATCTGAAGTAAAATAAATACTAAAAAACCAATATAAGACAAAACTAATTCTAATTACTAATAAAAATCTAAATAAAGACAAACGAAAAGAAAATCCATCAAAATTAACCAAAATTTAGTCCAAGTTTTTTACCTTTAATTTAATTTTATTTATCCGTTAGCTTAAACGTTATAAATACGCCATTTCAACCGATTCACGTCGCTATCAGAAACTCAACTCTTAAGTTTTCACTCACTTAAACTAAATTGATCGTCCCAAAAAATTAAAAGTTAGTAATATCATCCATGTCTTCTCTCCACCACGCAATATTCGCGACAATACGTTGCATTAACGCTTTCCATAAAAGAAGATAGTCGACTATGAATGCGATCTTGAATTTTGATATCATGAACGTTATTCTTAAACTCTCCCTTTCTTATTTCATCTAATCTCTCAAATTGTTAACCAAATAAAATATACAAAATAAACTTAGAATTTTTCTTTGGAAAATTTTACCGTCAAATCACGTGACTTTAACGTAAGAATATCCGTATATTTAACTTTTCTTTACTCTATCGAATGAAGGACTCTTCCACTTCCCGTCATTTTTATTAAAATTCCACAGTAACACATACGAATACCAAAAAATATTTTTTTCGAGGAGAGAGGACCACGGGGTGGCCTCTGACGGGACCTTTAACATCCTGACCTTAAGGAAAGATGGACGCACCACGCCACTGGGTCCCTTCTCTAGAATAATCTCTTGGCTACTTTCTTATTCACGACTCTCCGCTCTTAGAAAAATTATTCACCAGGCACCGAAGCCTATAACGACTTATTACTTGTCCACCAAGTTCACATAAAACAACAAGCTCGACTAAACTATATCGGTTTACCAAAAAAGAGCAAAAGTAGTCTATATCGACACTACCCTACTGTCCTTGACAGCTGGTTAGCTAACACGTTCGTTCATACCTTCGACAAACCTTCTTTGCACGCAGCATGGTCACGTGCACATCATGACAACCTGCCCTCTATTTTGATCGACGGGCTCAGCCCACAGGCTTCCGTCATTTTTTTTTTTTTTTTTTTAAAAAAAAAAAAAATTTTGATCGACTTACATCAACGACAATCCACGTAAAAATTTTAAACGTACATACCACGAAAACTTGGATACTTTGCGACACTAGCTTCGACAACTGCACTTACGTCAATCCAACCTACAATATAACCACACACACCCATCACAGAGTCCCTCGTGAAATATCGGCGGCTCTTGGCCTTCGTATGGCACCTCTACTCGGCTCTCCTTATCTACTTCGTGATGGTGGTTATTATAAAAATCTACATAGTTATTTTACTTTATATAGATGATAGAAATTTGTTCTGCGTCCGAATTTCAATTGTAGAGGTTATTTTCATTTTGTGTCCCATAGTTAGTGTATTTTTATTTTCCTGTAGCCTTTTTCTCTAGTGTGGGAGGTCCCTATTCGAAGTGGCCCTCCATTGGTTCTTTAGTTTAGCACACCAGGGTGGCGCTGTCGATTTTGGCGGTTTGGTTCACGGTTATTGTGAATTGTTTTTGGCTTACGCATAGTTTGTCCTTGTAATTTTGTACCGTGGCTTTGTTCACATGGAATCTAAAAGTAAAAATAAACTTTTCTTTACTCTTGGTCTTTCACAACCCACATTTTTTCAAGTTACAAAAATTGAATACACTTTTATTAGAAATAAATTTTTAGATTTAGTCAGAAAATAATAAATCTTTATACATATTGAATCAGAAAATAATAAACCTTAACGCACATTTAACAGTCAACACATGTAAGATGTTGAAACCATCAAAAATTCATTCCGAAGTTTCATAGAACCCTTCGCCTGATTGACGACCGGATGTGGACAAACCTTGGAAGTTATTTACGACAAATGGATCAATAATGTGTTGTAAAAAAAATATTCAAAACTGGAAACTCAATTCGGTCACTATAAAAACAAGTGATTGACAAAAATTAAACATTTACCTAAACGTATCCGCGCGCTCAAACCGGATATTACCGCAATTTAAAAAATTTCATCATCATGTTATAAAAATTTTACGACAATAATTATTTAGGTCAACTCATCTCTAACGTTAAACGATTTCTTATCGACATCAAACATCAAAGTCTCATATACATAATATCCAAACACCTTTATACAAAATTCCCTCTCACCCAATTATCAAAATAGGAGAAATCTCGTAAGGATGGGTACCTCCCCTGAACGTCAGTAACAATAGAGAAATATTCAGCAATTATTCCTCAACGGCCTATATATTAAATCAAGAAAAACGTTACATTAGCCAGGAAGAGTTCGATGATGGACTCACGTTAAAGAACTTATGAAGACCATCAAATTCATTTACGATCTTTAGAATAAGAATGGAAGCGATATCGTCACTTCACAAATATGATACTCGACAATACCGTATTAAATAACTAACGTCATATGAATGTGTTCTACAGAAAGCAAGAAATTTTATTATCTACTAGTAACGTTCACAAAAAAGAAGGATCAATGTCAATGGAACCACTTGCCTCTTTATACAAACATTATCTTCCGTAAGTCTGAGAAGGGTCTGAGTGTCCGATCCTGGTGGCTAATATACGTTTGAAGACACAAAACACGACCAAAATAAACGACATTCTCATCTTTAATCGCCATTCATCACGTTGGAAAACGACCAATAATCAAGTGACCGACGAACCGCAGATTATGGCCATTAGTGAATTAATCCATTATTTTTTTCATTTTTTAATTCGTCCTTGAATTTTTTTCACTTCATCAATAAAACTACAACTTATGAATAAGGTAGCTCATTCCTCAAGATCTCAACTCAAATCTCCAGATCTGAAAGAATAATGCTGCACTGTTTCTTCTTTTCTTTTTACGCTCCCCAGTGTGCTAGTTCCGTGTAGGATTGTATCAATTTTCTTTATTTCTAATTATAAATCGGTGGCGGTTATTTTCGGGCAGCCTTACTAGTACTCTATATAGTATTATATTCCACTTAATATATCTATTTCATTTATAGTTTAGAGCTATTGTATGAGTTTTATCTAGATATAAAATAAAAGTAAAATAAAAACAAAAAATAATTGAAATTATATAAGGTATGCTTTTTATATAGACTAGTTATGCTACCATATAACCGAAGAAAACCTTACATTGTCATTTATCTCATGAAGTATTAAGTGGATATAAAAAAGTGATGGTTGTGGTAGTCATGATACGGTATTGAAAGTTATTAAATATCAATATCGAATTCAAGATATATTCCAAATGGTTATAACTTTACGTAATCGAATTTTATAAATTGTAAGTGTAATTTCTCTGCCGTTTCTAATTTACATACAGTATAATAAATACATTCCCTTACTTTTATAATTGTTGTACATCATCACGTGTCGGACGACATGACTAATTTAATATGCATATGAATAAATAAACTTCTTTTTTATAATAGTAATTTTACTTATTAAAGAATGTTTCATTATTTTTCGTTTTATGTATGTAGTAATACGCAGATGACAGGACGATTAGTGCAATAATGAGGTATTCAATAAAGAGTTCTTTTTTTTTTCTTAAATTTTTTTTTTTAAGAAAAAAAAAAAAATTATAATCATCTTGCATCATTCTTTTTTTCGACTTTTTGTTCCTATATTCGTTTTAATAATAGTTCAAACTTTAAACATTCTGACGTAAACTTGTACTATTATGGCGATATTTAAGATAAAATCATTGTTTTAATGATGCATAACCTGTAATTGCTCTGTTTACAAATTTAATTAATTAAAATTTCGTCGAATATTATTTTGACTTAATTCTTCTTCCCAAAATGCCCTATAAAACATTTTATCTGTTATTTCTGTAAAAACTCCGTAAAAATGAGCCTTTCACGGATCCATTCACGGAAAATGTAAATAATTCAAGTTCCGGGATACAAGGATATTAATTCCAAAATATGAGCCTTTAACGGAAAAAAGACGGAATATAAAAAACGGATCGACTTTTTTTACAGGGATGGCCTTGTTCAAATTCCGGTCGGTAGCATTTTTCGGTCATATGCAAAATAAACCATTCTATTGGTGAAACACGTTCGACCGAAAAAACCCAAAATTTTTATGGGTCAAAATGCCACATATTTAATATTTTACACAAAAAATTAAGATAAACAAAACCCGTACCGACCGGAATTGACAGGGCTAATGACAATAATTACGCCATCTATAATCCCTCGTTATACTTCTAACTAATTAAATATTAGTTAATATTAAATAAGAATAAATAAACTTATTCTTTAGTGACTTCTTATTAAAGTAATTTTAATGGAGAAATGCGTGTTACCAATAAAAAAAACTTTCACTTATAAAGTTAATGTCAATAAAAAATGTAACTCAATGAAGCGTCACTAGCTTTGTGTAACACTAACTAGGATTTTTTCGTTGCCCATGATGGTTTCATTGTTCTCGTCGGCAACTATAAGGTAGTCAATAAACATTTATTATTTTTTTTTTCGTTCGTTATCATAATATAGTTCAAACTTTAAAAAATAATGATATTAACCATTATTATAATGTTCCAAAAATTTAATTAATTCAAATTTCGTCAATATTCCTCTTAAAAGTATTTATCTTTTTGTATTTTAAATCTTTCAAAAGTGTATTACATTAAATGCCATTAACCGCAGTAATTGCTTTCTGGGTTCAAAATTTATGAAATCATGGTACACTCATAATCCATTTCAACAATTTACAATCTTTAGAAAATGGACGTTATGGAGACATTTTTAGCTGTTATTGCTGCAACAATACAATTAAGGATTACATAAGCTTTAATTACTAATTTTTCTTATCATTACTCTTTCAAAAGTCTTTGTTTATGAATTTAATTCTTCCAAAAATGTGTTACATAAAGATCATTATACGCAGTAATTTCCTTCTTACGTTCAAATTTCACGAAGCTATGAAATCATGATACATTAAAAATTCCATTCAGAAAGTTCCTTAACCAGACTTTAGAAATAAGCAATGATTAACGTTAAGCATTGCGATATTTTTAGCTGTTAGTGACCTTGCAATTTGCCTAAAAAAATCAGGCTATTAATAAATTCGATTAACTAATAATTCTTTTATCATTATTCTTTATGAAGTCTTTTTTGTCAAAATGCAGTACACAGCATGGTACTGTACAACTATTATCACTATAATCCATTCAAACAATTCCTAATCAGGAATTTATTATGGTTATTGGTTAGATAAATTAACTCAGCGATCATGATAACGTCAGGTGACGTACGTGACAAAATTTCAAATATAAACTCTAATTTTAATTTATCGTATTGTTTACAAACAATACAAACAAAACAAACAATAAATATTTTGTTTATCTCATCTTAAATAATACATTTTCCGATATACTTTCAATGAGTCAACAAATAAAAGAAGAAAATAAATTTCAAAATAATTATTTAAACGAGATATCACCAGTTCTGAATGTTTTAGCAACATTAAAATCGAAGAAATTTAAAAAATTGGAAACAATAAAAGAAATACTATCTAACCTACAATCGTTAATTCAGCCATCTAAGTTGAGTAGAATAGAACCAAGTAAACAAGCTGTATTAAATGATGATGATTTCAGATGGAATATTAGTTTATATGAGGGTCAGCCTTTTGTGGATACTTCCGTAAACGATCGGAATGATCGTAGCTCTCGTGTAAATTTATCGAATTTTAATTCTGACGTTGAACTTTATGAGTCTCTACGACCATCAGATATATGTATTAATTTTCCAGTCGCTGAAATAACTTTTACTGCTGATTCATCAGAATCTTTTTCAAACTTTATAAATGACGATGAAGGAAAATTATATGAAATGTATGGTCATCTATTTCCAATAAAGATTTTAATTGGTAATAAATTATTTTTCAATGGGCTTGAATCGGTCAATTCAAAACAAATCGGCATTTTTTACTCTTACTTAACTTGGGCATGTGATTCAGCTAAAAATAAAAAAGTAATTCCATTTAATAACCTGGCCGCCACTCGGAATTTTTTTCCAAAAATAATAACAACAGACGGAATAAATTTAGATACTCATGAAAAATTAACCGATTGGATGAATAATTTATACCAAGATGATACGGATAAAATAATTTCTAATAATAATTTCGTTCCATTAAAATTCGATACAACATCACTTGTAGATGAGAAACAACTCGGAGTTGATAATTTTAAAGAGGAATTAACTTTAGAAAATTGGGTTAAATATTCAAAATACGTAAGATGGGTTAAAGAATTTCAACTTTTTCAAGGGTTATTAATAATTGATCAAAATTTTGAATTAAAAATTTGCAAGGAAAAAGCTATTGATTTAATTAATTTTGCCAATATAGAATCAAGTAATAAATTTTATTTAGAAATTATGAAACCTACAACCATTTTAGAAGAAATATTGATTAATAATAACATCTTTTCAGCTAATAGTTATGAAGATATAAGCTCTTTTCCGTTTATTAAAGTTTCAGATGATCCAAGTTATCAAGATTATGTACACTTTTTGATAAAATGTGAACGATATAAAATTTCATTAAGTAGAGATAATATTAAACCTTCAGAAAAGCTTAGAAAAGATATAGATAAAGCACTTGAAAGTATGACACCACTTATATGTTTGCAAAAAGTTTTCGACAAATATGGATGGTTTATTTCATTAAATATTTCATTAGGAAAATCTCTTAAGAATAATATCATAGGAAATTTATCTAATATATCGAAAAAGATTGATTTGGCATTACCGGTGTTTGAATCTTTAGCACCACATTTAAAAGATTACGGTATTAATTGTCTTTTAACGCAAAAAGGAGAAATTATTGAAGAAAATGATTTACCCGAATGGATTCAAAATGCAGAGGATGACTTAGAAGTTATTGAACTCAATAATATAATTCCTTTATATAATATTCTTGAAGTGGAACAAACGAAGAGGATAGAAACTGTTTTGAATGAACAAGATAAATTTAAGATTATAATGACTGGAAGAATTGATTTAAAGGATTCAGATATTACTAAGCAGATAATTACTATAAGTATAGAACCATCGTTAGATAATAAAAACTACGAAGTTTTTGGATCAATTGTTTCAAATAATAATTCAAAATTAAATGATATTTTTATTACATTTGGATCATATGAAATTAATAGATTTTCCGTGACAATAGGAACTTCGAAAAATACAGATATAAGTATAGAGGAATGTTATATTGTATGGATGATAATCGGAAATCCTTCAGAATTATCGGTATTTTATCCGAACAATCGAGAAATACAGGTCGATTGTTTAAAGAGGACTATTACATTACAACGCAACAATCCTTCCTATTCAATTAAAACTTCTCATCAATTATCTCAAAGATATGATATCTCTATTAAATGTTTTGAGCCTATAAATATCGAGTTAACTGGATGGTCAAAGAACTGTGTTTATTTAGATATTCCAAATTCAAGTATAGTTAATTCAACTCAATTTAATGTTGAAGTAGCTATTTGCACTCTATTACATTCAGGTTGTGAAAATTCAAAGATTGATATTAATGGAATTGGATATTCTATGGGATATATTTTAGATAAAAAATAATTATAGGGGTATGTTATCTTTTTTTTTTTTATTTAATAACAAATAATATGAACAAATTATAAATTTTCAAATTAATCGAAAATTTTGTTACAGACCCACAATTAGAGCAAACAAATACACATAAATACTTGGACAAGCAATATCCAATAAAAGGAGATAGAACAAACCTAAATGAATTAAAAATGACTAATGAAAATTTAGAAGGCCATTTGGATTTATCCGATTTTATTAATTTAAAAAAATTAGACTGTTCTAATAATAAATTAACTAGTCTGGATATTAGTAAAAATGAGAGGTTAACTGAAATTAATTGTTCCCAAAATAATTTAATTAGTTTAGATTTAAGTAATTGTTTAAATCTTAAATCTGTTACAGCTAATTGTAATCGACTTAATGAGTTAAAACTACCTGTTATTGAAAATAGTGACAAATTGGAGTATTTAAATTTGCTTGATAATTCATTTTCTCAAAAATTAAATTGTTTTGGCCGTTTAATTAATTTAAAAGATCTCCACATAGGAAACACTAATGAAGGTAGAATCAAACAAGGCATATATAACCATTTTTATGGTAGTTTGAAACCTTTAAAAAATACAATTAAAATAGAAAATTTAAGTATTAATAATACTGATATAGATTCTGGTTTAGAATACTTACCTGATAGTATTAAAATTTTTCAGTGCTCAGCTGATAAAAGACCAGAAGCTGAAGTTATAAGAATATTTGAACAACTTAAGATTTACACTATGAGTTCTAATGATGCTTCTCAAGGTAGATATAATTTGAAAGCATGGAAAAAAAATTGGAAATTAATTAAAGAAAATGAGACTCTCCAAAATCAAATCAAACATGTTGAAAAATTAACTTTAGATGCTAAACTTATAGAACTTGAAGATGAAAACAATAGCTTGCATAAAAAATAAGAGGAGTTGAAGAAAGAAAATAAACAGTTAGACGAAAAATTAACGAATCTGGGACAAGAAACCAATAATTTGAATCAAATGGTCAAGGAATTAAATGCAAAATTGAATCAACAATATGAAGTTCATAGACAGACTGAGCAACAAATAAAAGAAAAAGAGAAGAAGCTAGGATCTCTTATTGCCGCGAAATTAGTGGAAAAAGAAGATTTAGAAAACGAAATAAAAGCATTAAAAGATGATTTAAAGATCAAAGAGGATGATATAAAAGAATCAGAAAAACAATTGGAAGAAAAAAGTAAGGAATTAAAAATTAATGAAGATAAAACTACCGACTTAGAAAATGAGCTAAACAAGGTCAAATTATCTTTGTCTAAAATTGAAGCTAAAAAAATTGAATTGAACGATCTCAGAAAAAAATTAAAACACGAGGGATTCTTTTCTAAAGCAAGTACATCTGAACTGAGAAAGAAAGTGGATGACTTGGAGAAGGACCTAAAATCGTCACAAAGTAAAAAAGAAAAACTCGAAGCTAAAGCCAAAACAATGGAGGATAAATGTGAAAAGAACAGAAAAACCAGGGAAGCCCTTCAAGATGAACAAATTAGGCATAGAGAGAATCTCGAAAAACTTCAGGAGGATAAAGAAAATTTACAATGTGATCTTAAAAAACAGAAAAACAACTTAAAAGAAAATGAGGAAACTATTAGTAACCTCCGACAACAAAGCGAAAAGAAAATTATCGATATCAATAACAAATTGAAAGAAAAGGAGGAACTTATTAGCGAGCTCAAACGACAAAATGAGAAGATTAATAATGAAATGAAAAATAAAGAAGAAAACTTAAGAGAAAAGGAGAAATTTATTAACTAGCTCAAACAACAAAATGACAAGAAAATTGCTGCCCTTAATAATGAAATAAAAAATAGAGAGGAATTTATTGATAAGTTAAATGGAGAAAAAAAGGATATAAGTGGGTTGCTTTCTCAAATTCAAACTCAACAAACCGAGTTAAGTGGATTAGTTAATAAAATTGATAAAAAACATGATCTTGGTAAAAGAGGGAAGCTTTTAATAGATAATATTTTGAAAAATCAAGAAAATGTTATTCTAACTAACGATAACTCTGCTTCTGAAGAACTTGAGAAAATTAGACGAAAATTGATTGAAAAACACGATTTACCTGAAGAAGAAATTGAAGATATTCTGCTTAATTAAGCAAGAGAAAAAAATTAAATTAGAAATGCAACTCAAGTCCTTAATAAATTAGGAATAAGACCACGTTAATATTATGCAGTTTTCATGGGTCATTTATGTAGTACTTTTGTTATAAAAGTTTTTACTCGTTAGTAATTCAATTTCTAAAATTGAACGAGTAATATTCAAGATATCGAATTCATAGGAAAAGCTTTTCTACAAATTGGAGAAATTCACATCCAGCATTGAAATCTTTTGGTCTATTTTTTAAGCCTCACTTACACTTCTATTTCTCGTATATTTACAAGTAATTTTTGAAAACTACATGTCAAATTAGTTAAATAGATAATATTTAATATTTCCGACCCTATTTATTATCTTTGAATGATTTAAAAATTGGTTAAAGTCTGGTCTTAATTTATTTTGAAGTTCTTTATGGTTGGATAGCTAGATTATTCTCGAAATTTGAAGAATTTCAAACCTTATCTCCAAGTTCATAGGTTAGTTCCTTAATAGTTGAATTCAGTTTTTTTTAGGTAACTAGAATATGCGATTTGCTGGGGGACTTCGTCCCCCAAATATAACTTTTATAATTAAAAAAATTCTTTGATATAAATAAATTGAATTGTGTGTAAAATATTACTGAATAATAAAATTTTATTATAATAGACCCTATAAAAAATCGTGTTTTTAATAAGGCTTTACAATTTTTTCTTAAAAATAATGTATCTAATCTATATAGAGATATGGAAAATGCACAATTCCATATCGCAAAAATGCATCATTTGCATGATTTGACTATAATTTATACTGAATTTATATTGAATTAATCACAGAAATTACATAATTTGAACATAGAATTTACAT
>QZLH01000004.1:50897-87510 GCA_003833135.1 Oehlia diaphana
AATAATGATTAATAAAAAATTATTTTAATTTATTTTATTTATTTTAACAAAAAAAATGCAGTTACAAGTGAAAAAACGTATAGGTTAAAAAGTTATTATATGAACTAAGTTAATCAGTATGTCAAAAATTATCTACATATCTATTATAAATATAATTACAAGTATAGTAATAAACTGTACTGTATGAATTTTTTTAATTTATCATACAGTACAATATAGCGCTTTATATAGTACTGTATTGTACTGTACAATAAATTTTGAAAAAAAAATTGTACAGTACAGTTTAGCCAATCGTATAGTACAGTTTATCTCTATATTTCATTATACCCAGGATTGAATATAAATCACAATTGACGATTTGGAATCATAATCAGATAGAACAATTAAACAAATTATGCCGTTTTATGTTCAAATAGAAAACATCATTAGTTGCTACTATACCAAATAGTGTGATACATTCATCCTTGGGATATGGAGTTAAAGATATAGGTACGATATAACTGCAAAGACAAGTAACGAGATTATATAATCAGTTCAATGCACAAGAAATTTTAAGTATTATTACAAGAATACGTAATAAACAATTACAATCTGAAATGATTTTAACTAAAGTCTCAACGATAAAATGGAATATTAAGTCATGTGATCTTAAAGTTAAACATAAATTTAACTTTTAGAAGTAGTGGACAAGATGAAAATATTATTAGTGAAGGTTCATTACGTACAATGGATTTTTTTACATATAATAAATTATTCAAAAATCAAATGAACCAACAATTGATGAGACATAGCATATATTTTATTAGTCAATTAATCTTCTCAGAAGGTGATTGATTATTGAATTTCAGAGATTTAAAAATAACATTAGGGATTAACACTAAAGGACGTAAGCCTAGTTAGTTTAAAGTTATAGAGTAGAAATGTTTATTGGAAAAGGATTCTTCTAGAAAACTAAAAGATGAATTTTATATGGAAAGGAGTTGTAAAAGTATCAGAAATAATTTGGTTATAGAAGTTAAAAAGCATAATTGGTTGGCATTTTATCATGAAAAAATGCTGTAGCTTATTTAGGAAGAGTTATAGAAACAGGAAAAGAAGATACGATTATTGAACATTGGATACATGATATTGGAATTGATAATGTATCTCCTTCTGTGCAATTACCCATTATTAAGAAATATACAAGGTGTGATTTAAAAGAAATTCATACAAAGAGTAAAAGGAAGGGTGTTAAATGAAGATGTCTATTGAATATAAATGATATTAATAGATCAGTTAAGATCAATATGAAAAGTATCAATGATCGATATATATTAGATATGTCAGTGTTTAAATGTTTAGCACAGGCTGAAAACAATAGTATTATGAAGTTAGTTGATAACAGTATAGATCAAATCTCTTCTAATTTATTGACATTTATTCATTCACCAAAAGTTAGAAATGATCTATTAAAGATCAAAGATAGTTTAGAATCAGTTAAAAACATTACAACATACACAGATAGGTTATTTAAAAAATATACACTTACAATAGTGGACATAGGTAGTGCTTTCTTGATCAGTAGCCCAAAAAGGTTTGAATTTAATATCAATATTATAGACAATCCGTCAGCATTCAAAGCAGAACTCATAGCAATTATATTAGTGTTATTAGTTTGTCCCAAAAATGCAAATATCATGATATATGTTGATGTATAAGCTATAATTAACATATTTAATGAATTAAAAAAAGAATTTTTACAACGAATATCAAAAGAAAAATGACCATACAATGCATGGTGGATATTAGGATTTAAAATGATCAAATTTTTTAAATTATCAGTGTTGTTAGTTAAAGTTAAAGCGCATAATAATAGTGAATACAACAATATTATAGGTAAATTAGCTAAAGACGCACTAGATAAAGGTCCTATATATATTGATCCAAAACTTTTATTGTACAAAGGAAATGTTTGTTGGAATTATAATCCTATAGAAAAAAATGGTACAATTATGATTAAACATATAAGGGAAACTCAATGGATAGAAGAATTTTTTAACTTACATAGAAATGAATATTGGAATAATTTTGAGACGCTTGCAGAAATAGATTGGTCAAGTACATTTAAAGTGCTTAAAGGCAATACTGAATTAACAAATTTTTCAGAACATGAATTGAACTCATTTAAAGTTAAAATTCGGACAGAAGAATTACCAATACTGGATAATCTAATTAAAAGAAAGCCACATGTTTATAATTCTAAATGGAAATGTCCTATGTGTTTAAAAGATAGTGAAACATATTTACATCTATGGAAATGTGAACAGTTAGAATTATACTTGCCGCCCATTCCTCAAAAAAGGAAATTTAAACAATGATTTCATGTCGATCTCATTGTTTAAATTTCCTTTTTGAGGAATGGGTGGCAAGTATGGTTAGAATAAGTAAATGAAAACATAATAAGTAAATTACAACAATACATACAAGACTTGATATTAGCTAATAGTCAAGAAGAAATATAAACTCTGAGAATGTTCTTAAAGAAATTTTGCTTTGCAGGATTTGGGACTTTAATAAAACATATAATTTGTCTATGTTAGCAAAAGGTTTTGTGCATATAGATTTAGTTAACTTATTTAAGAGTTACAAAATAATAGACAAAGATAGGATAAGGTTATTAGATGGTTTGGTTAATAAATTAATTTTTGATTTTAAAGTTCTCATATGGGAGTATAGGAATGTTAAATTAGCTGATCTAGAACAGCAGAGAGGGATTAATGCAAAGATGAAAAATTCAGCCAATAAATCTAAATTAGTAATTAACAAATTAGATAAAATAGTAAGTTCATGTTGGGAGCTATGGAATAGCCTAGTTTTCGATAAGGGAGGTCATTGGTCAAATTTTTAAACCTATCATGACGGGTCACCTTTGATCTCAAGGTGACAGGTCGGTCTTTTCCTTCTGGAGGGGCAGTATGTTGATAATGTTTAAATAAATTTAGAATACTTTATTTTATTTTACGTTTGTAAATATATGTATTACTTTAACATTATTATCAATAAACATGATCACGCCTTTACAAAGAAAAAAAAAAAAAAACAAAACATTATGATCAACACTTCGTAAATATAAATCTAAAAAAATAAAACCATTATCATGAAATACACTGTGCAAAAAAAAGATTGAGAAAATAAACAAATGAAAAGTTATCAGAACCTCTTGAACAGTGTAAACAAAGTGTAATAAAAAAGTAAGGCATATTTTAAAAAATATTGATAAACGCATCAACTGATAAAATGAAAACTAAAATTAAGATATCGTCAACAATGAAATGATACATAAATTTTATCCTATACGTAACAAATTGAATTAATAAAATAAATGTAGTTGCTGCTTTATGACAATAGTACTAATAATATGATTAAAAAGTTTTCTGCAGAAAATATGGACTTAGGTGAAGTTTCAGAGGAATTATGAGGCTTAATTGAGATTAGAAGAAATGTTGATTGTGTGAATTTTTCCTATTATTTCAGTGTATTATCTTCGTGATCAATATGCATAATGTGATAATGTGTTAAACTTCCTTCAAAATGTGTTAAAATTTGTGATATTTTTGTTGTGCGCCATTAGTCATCAAATGGTTTGAAATTTAAAAATTTTAATGCTTAAGTCACTCGCGCTCTTTATTGGTTAAAACAAACTATTATTATGCTAACAGTTATTGATGAAGAAGTATCTTGGTCCCTATATAAATAACTTTGATAACAAGCTTGCTGATAAAGAGGACAATCTAGATCACTAATAATAATGATTTAAATGGTGAACATCCAAAAATTTACAATAAAATTAGGTATACCCCTCACCAAGATTCATATAGACAGTTTCGGGAGGTCTATAAACTTTGATGCTGTTCAACGTCAGTTGGGTAATTCAGAAAAATAACACAATTTCAAAAGCATACTGCATACTATTGCAAATGCATGATGGTAAAACGATGTTGAATAACTGGAAATTACTTGCGACTCATTTTATTGGTCCATTGACTGTATCATCTGTGGAGGTTTGATGTTGATAAGTTTAACCTTGATAAGCTTGAAGTTATTCGTACAAGTGGTAGTGATGCATGTAAAGCTGATTCTGATGTGGCAAAAGTACTTGAAGCACAACTGTTATGCTCAAAGCGAACTTATGGACAGAAGCAGGATTAGTTAACAGATCGGACAGTTCAAGAAATTATCTTTGAAGAGATTAGAGCCTTCCTTCTTCTATTTCACTCGAAAATGCGGAACCAAACCATCTTCCTATCTTGAAAAAAATGTTACACAAAAACACAATGAGACATTTCGTGTAACCTATAAAATGTAAAACTTTCATCGCGTCGTCTTATTACTGTATGATCTTACTGTATGATCACATGCGGTTTACGTAAAGAAAAAACATAAAAGGTTAATTGATTAATCCATTTAATTGAAAAAATAACTTTCTGGTCTTCTGTTCTTTCTAAGAAAATGTTTAAACTTTCATAATTTATAAGCAAACAGAATAATGATATCACAACAAGAAGTAACCATTATCACACAATGTGAAATATCAAATAATGAAGATAAAGAAAAATGTTACTTGCAACTTGCAAGGTAATTATGGTTACCTAAAAATAAAAAGAAATTTAAAAGAAGCAAAAAGTAAAAAATAAAATAAAAAAAGAATTTTAAAAGAACCAAAAAGTAAAAATAAAATAAAAAAAAATAAGAATATACTTTATTATAAAACTAAAGAAATTTAAAAATAAGAAGTAAAAAGTAAAATGGAATAAAAAAGATTTACACATACCAGATACACAATAAGAAATTTTCGTGTAACCTATAAAACGCGAACTTTCAAACTTTCATCGCGTCTGTATGATCACATGTGGTTTACATAAAGAAAATCATAAAAAGTCGATTAATTCATTTAATTGAAAAAAAATAACTTTCTGGCCTTCTGTTCTTTTCAGGAAATGTTTAAACTTTCATAACTTATAAGCAAACAGAATAATGATACCACCACAAGAAGTATCCGTAATCACACAATGTGAAATATTAAATAACGAAGATAAAGAAGAAATGTTACTTGCAAGGTAATTATGGTTACCTGAATAATAAAAAAAAAGCCTTTGTTTATAATATTTGGTTTAAAAATAATAGAAAACCAGAAGTGAAGGTGACTTATGGTAAACGTAAGGATACGTATTTTGTGCCTGAATCGTCACTTTTAGGGTATAACTATTATTATTGTTGTAGAATTTGTTACGAGTTAATTATTAACTATATATTTCATTCAATCATAAATTAGTTCTATGCGAAGTGATTCATTTCTTGAAAATGAACCAGTACTTAGAGACACGACTAAATTGAATGAGTACGTAAATGATGCACAGTTGGAGAAACGCATTACCACTGGCAGTTTAGAATTTAATAATGAGTGTATTGAAATTGGTGCACAATTCATAAGACCAAAAAGACGTGTCACAACTGGCTCTACATTACCTGTTGTTGCTAAATTTGCTACTTTTATGGATGATGAAAAACAAGAAAAAAAGTTTGGAACAAAACAAAAATGTATTGGAGATTTTTTTAAACCTGCATCAGTAATTGGTGATGGGTCAAATAGTAATCATATAAAAAAGAAAAGATATACCATTCCAAAATTTAAGAAAAAAAATGACGGAAACAAAGAGAATAAGGAAAATTCAGCGTCATCATCACGACCCCAAAAACGCGTCAAAAGTTACGAACAAACTTATCTTGATCTAGGACAAAAGAATTTTGGTACATATACATGTCCAGAATGTCAAATGTCTTATGTTCAAGGAACACTAGCTGACGATACATTACATACTAATTTTCATCGCTTAACCCTTGAAGGAATTAAATATCATGTCAATATAATTTTCTTTCATTATTTATGGGTAGTATTAACTTGTAAGTTATATTAATATTATTGTTTGTTTTTATAGAGTTATCAAGATGAAATTACGTTGGAAACAATTCCTGAAATTAATGGTCGTGTGGTATTGCTTGTTTATAATGAAACACGGTTCTTTGAAAAACTTAAAGTAAGATGTATATGTTTACCTGATTTTTCAAATTTTTTTTTCCATTTATTTATCTTTGGTTTCTTTTTTAGATCAAAAACACTATTGAGTGGGTCAATTTAGAGCTTGGTGCGGTAGAAATGACCGAGGAGAAGTTAAAGATGAGTAAAGCGTACTTTTATGTCGCTAATAAATATGATATTGTTGGATTCGCTTTGGCAGTCCGAATTGAAAAAGCCTACAGAGTTGTTGATTCTTCAAGCGAAAATGCTCAAAACGAATCCAGAAAAGTGTCAAAATTGCAAATTGGAAATGATAATGATGGGTCGGGTATTTTCTGTAGGTAAGAATTAATTTAAAACCCATTTTACGTAAATTAATGCACCTTAAAAAGAATTAAACGAATACTTTTTATAGTACGAAACCACTTCGTGCTGCTTGTGGAATTAGCCGATTATGGGTTAAAAGAGACTATCGAAGGAAAAAAATTGCGACAAAACTATTGGATAGCGTCAGGTATGAAATTTTCTATCATTAACACTATCTATATATGTGAACATATATTTATTTATTTTTTAAACTTTAGAAAAAATTTTATTTATGGTTGTGAACTCAAGCCTGATGAAGTAGCATTCTCGCAACCATCTGGAGATGGTAAAGCTTTTGCCTCTCAATACACGGGAACTCGAGAGTTTTTAGTGTATGCTGATGAATAGATGCGTATTGCACATAGTTTTAACCCAAATAGGTAACGCTTTATAAAATCTTTATATAGCGATTAAAAATATTTTTTTTATTGTTTAATATCAAAGTAAAACTGAAATATACAAATTAATTTTATGATAGGTTTATTAAACAAGATTTGATGGGTATATATGGTCTTCAATATTAATAAAGTTTTCTTTAATAGTGCGCATGGATACAAACCGATATAGCTATAAATAGTTAAATGAAAAAAAAAATATTAGCAATCAATAATTATAATTAATCAGAGGAAAATTAATTATTATATATTCTATAATAGATTAAGAGAAGAAAATTATGTATATAATCTTATTATATAAAAAATATACTTTACCAAACTTGGGCTTCCTGCTTTATCATTCGTTCCGGAAGAACGTGAACCACCGAAAGGTTGCTGGCCTACAATGGCACCCGTAGACTTATCATTAATATAGAAATTACCAGATGCGTGACGTAGTTTGTTTGCTGCCGTTATAGTTGCGGATCGGTCTTCTGAAAATCTAATAAAATAAAAGGATTATTTATGAACCGAATTATTATAAACTGAATATGTTCGGAGTTTATGAATATTAACATACATGGAACCAGTCAAGGCATAATCAGTTGTACTATTAACTATATCTAAAATTTCTTCGTATTCATCAGCTTTATACCTAGATAAAAATAAAATATATTAGTAAAAAAAAAAAAAAAAAAAATTCTTCCATAGAGATAAGAAAAAATAATTATTTACACGTATATAGTAAGTACAGGTCTGTAAACATAAAGGTGAAGTTTCAAGTTAGTAATTTAATTCATATATCATATATATAAACATAATGTTAAATTCGAGCTTACCCAAAGATTTCTTCAACCATTGTTTTGCTTTTCGGATTTTTAGTAACAACAACGGTTGGATCTATGAAATAACCTTTTGATTTACTATAGGTACCACCAGCGATTATCTCACTATCAGCATCATTAGCAGCCCAATCAATGTAGCCTTTAATCTTTTCAAAAGATGCTTCATGACTAAAAAAATTCAAAATTTAATTTAAAGAAAAAAAAAAATTAAAAAATATTAATGATTTATCATTATAACTTACATGACAGCTCCCATAAAATTAGAAAAGTCTTCAGGAGGACCGGTCTTAATCTTAGAATGCTGTTGCAATAAAAGTTCACGGAACTCATCCCATAAAGAATCAGGTACATAAACTCGTGAACAAGCAGAACATTTTTGGCCTTGATATTCAAAAGCTCCACGAATAGTTTGATTTACAGCATTTTGTACATTAGCAGATTTATGTAATAAATGAAAATTTTTACCACCAGTTTCACCAACAATTCTAGGATAAGATCTATAAATATCAATATTATTGCCAATATCTTTCCATAATTTTTTAAATACAGCAGTAGAACCAGTAAAATGTAAAGAAGCGAAATCAGGAGATTTAAAGATAGTTTCAGTTATTTGTTCAGCAGGACCAGGTATAAATTGAATTACACCATCAGGTAAACCAGCTTCTCTTAAAATTTCCAATACGATCCAATTAGACAATAAAGCACCTGGAGAAGGTTTCCAAAGTATTACATTACCCATTAAAGCAGGTGCACTAGGTAAATTACCACCTATAGCAGTAAAATTAAATGGCGTAATAGCATAAACAAACCCTTCTAAAGGACGATATTCGACACGATTCCAAACACCAGGAGAATTCTTAGAAGGTTGTTGTTGATAAACTTCATGAGCATATTTAACATTAAATCTCCAAAAATCAATTAATTCTGCAGCAGAATCAATTTCTGCTTGCCAAGTATTTTTTCCTTGTCCAAGCATAGTAGCAGCCAATAATTTATATCTATACTTTCCTGCGGCTAAATCTGCTGCTTTTAAAAAAATAGCTGATCTATCACTAAATGGATAAGTTTCCCAAATTGATTGTGCTTTCAAAGCTCCTTTAATTGCTTTTTCAACAATTGAAGTATCTGCTTCATGAGCTCTAGCTAGGATTGTTTTATGATCTGATGGGATTTTTTGTTCTTGAAATTTACCAGTACAAATCTTTAATTTATTTAGGTATAAATGAAATGAAAGAGAATAAATTTATTAAATTGAAAAACTGATAATATTATAAGAAAGTAATTTACCTTTTCTCCGTTAATGAATAATGGAATTTCAAATGGAGCTTGAGCTTTTAATTCTTCCAAAGTAGCTAAAAGTTTTGTACGGTCCGCACTACCTGGCTCATAATTTCTCTAATATAAAAAATATGGGTCAAAATTTTTTTTTTTTCTTTTTTTTTCGATAAAGGAAAAAAAAATAAAAAATTCTAAAAAAAAAAATATGTAATGAAAATTTACCATAGGTTCATTATTAATTTCCGGTAATTTAAAGGTACCAAGAGTAGCATAAGAGTTAGACATTTTGGAATAACTTTTTTTAAGAAATAAAATAGAACTTTTTTTATTGTTAATATTTAACAATGTACTAGGAAGTGAAGAATTTTTTAAACTCTTGATATTTAAAAAAAAATTAGATCTCAATTTTAGAATTACGTATTTATTATAATACATTATTGGAGCCAATTATTACTAAAAATTTACAAGATCTGGTTTTTTTTTTTAATAATATTTATATTTATATTTTATATAAAAATAATTAAAAAATGTGATCGTGAGAACATTAATTAAGATATCGTTGTCGGGGGGGGGAGAATCGACTATTTATGAAGTTTTTTCATTATAAAATTTACAAAGAAGGGAATAAAAGATCGTGGGGAAAATATAAATCAACAAATAAAAAAAAATAAATGGATTGATTTACATTATAGTCAGCCCTCTAAAATGAGTACAAATTGTTCTTTAAGAATAACAATTTGGTAAATTCACGTAATTTAGGTTTCTGTTGACCAATCCAAATTTTTCCGTTCATTGAGGGGGTTAATATTTATTATCCCAGGATCAGATGATTCAATCATTAACGTAGTGTTACAGAGCAATTATTTCGTGTTAAAAAAATATTATTGGTCTTACTGAATCTGTAGAGTCATATTTTTGGCATATTCTGTTTTCTGCCTTCTCATTCACTCGCCAATTAAGAATGGACACAACGAAACAACATAATTATAATTAACGTTAATATATCTTAAAGGTAAAGATCAAACTATTAAATGTAATAAAAAACACCTGATTCCAAAGTATGGTGGAATCGAGAAAAGAAAAAAAAAAGGAGATCTCGGAAAGAAAGTCTCCCTGAATAGTCTGAACTCCCCATTCATGTTTCACGCTCCTCATAAATAAAATTTTTAAGTAACTTTTAATATCATGATAATTGGAAAATTCAAAAAGTGAACCCCAATTTTTTAAGGAGAATGTATAACCAACAGAAATCATGTGATCGAGTGATCAAGGGGAGTTAATGTTGTTGATATTGCGTGACGAACACATGATTTCGTTGATCTCATCCGGTGACTTTTATCTAAGTAATGTACAACATTTAAGAAATTAAGAGGATATTTTGTCCTATTGTTCAAATTACGTATGAAAAGGATCCGTTTTATACAAGTAATGACATAATTTCACGTGATTTTACGGACAATAAAAAAATTTTGATTTTTTTTAAAGTTAGATTTTCATTGCATCTTTTGACATTTTTATATCGCATGAAATTAAAAAAATTTTAAAGAATTAAAATATGCTTTAAAAGGATTTACGGAGGAATTTCATTTGATTTCATTCCTTCCTCCTTAATAAATGATTATTCTCCTTTCAATGGTACAGTTTGTGCACTTGTGATAAATAACTAAAATTGGAAATTATATTAATTTCTTTATTTTTTTGCGGAATAAATTTTTTAAGAATTTTTTTTTTTTTTTGTTTGTTATAACCAGAATAATATTCATTATCAAATTCATTGTAGTCGAGGTTATACAAATTATACATGACTAAATAGTTCCCATGAAGTTCCCATATTAACTTTATTTTAGATTTCATGTAGATCCTTATTTCAGAGAGCAAAAAAAATCTGCATTTGCGCCAGCAGTGTCCCATTTTTTGATATACGAACGCCAAATAACTTTTATCATGATTTTTATTATTTTACCCTATTTTGTTTCTCTGCTCCTGCTCCTGCTTCTATTTTTGCTTCTGCGTTTATTATTATTATTTTTTTTTTTTCGAACAAAAAAATCTGAAACTAGGAGATTTAATTTTTGTACATGTGTGTGATATATTTATTTATTTATTTCATTTTTTTTTTTTAAAAAAAAAAAATTGTACAGGTGAACAAAAAATTTGAAAATTATATAACCTCGACAGGTTTTGTGATTTTTCTCTAGTTACACTTTCCATGATTTTACAAATAAATTCATCCGTTAACCGGTTGAGAAATAATAGAGAATTTTACAATGTAATAAATATTTATAAATAATAAATTTTTACTTGATTTATTCTTAAGCAAGTTTATGTATTAAAATTTTTGGACTTATATGGCTGGATAACAAATATTCTATCCTTTTATAACCTTCATTTTAAAAGCCTACTAGAAAGCTAAGCATAATCTTGCTTTTGTATATAAACATTTTTGAGTTAGTTTTAAAGTCTATTTGGCTGATGCAACGGAGATGCCGGAAACAACAAAAATCCATTTTTTCTGCATCTTTTTTTATTCGCTGCAAGTTTGCGCCCGGAATCGACTTTTAGAATTTCTTTTCCCTTTCAAATAAATTTCTTTCCTTTGACTTTTCAAAAAAAAAAAAAAAAATATTTTGTCTGTGATACTGAATAAGGATCATTTGGGATAGGTTTATATCAACATTATCACAATGAACTATAAAATAAAAAAAAAAAAGATGTTTAATCTATCACGCGGTTGAATTTATTCCCTAATCTTTGGTGATACTGTGCAGTAAGATTAAATAATTGTACGACTTCCAATCAGGGTAGTCGCCCAAAATTTGCCTCACCTGAAAGTACAATTACCTCTGTTTTTTACCATTGAAGCCCTAGTTTTTTGCCACCTGTTTGCTCATCAGATCAAGTATATGTAACCCGCAATATTCACATTTCTAATTACCCTTATTGAGTTTATGTAAAAAAATTCCCTTTCAATAAGCTTTTTTTTTCTAAATTATTTTTTTTTTTTTTGTTTTTTTTTATGATAATAACTTCTTTACATCCTTTTATATTTTTATTATACCATCTTTAGTCTTATAAAGTGATCAAAAAAATTCGATAGTTGTCATTATCTTTGTCAATTATCCCTTTTTTTTTTTCTTTTGTGCCCTTCGTTTGGAAATAGCTTTTAAAGGAAAAAAAAAAAGAGATAAATGAATAAATTTTAAACTTCTTAGTTTTTTTTTTTTTTTTTTATTTATTTTTCTTTCTAATAATAATTAAGATTCTTTTTTAAAAAAAATAATAAAATACCGAATTTCCTTTTTCTTCCTCACTTATTAGTTTTTTTTATGTAAGTATTTCCATATTCTGTTGGAGTGTTGGCGAGTTAAGTTTTTGTCGCGTTATTTTTTTTCATCTACTTTGTTAGTTACTGCGGAACTACAAATATTCTTAAACTCGTACGCATATAACATAACGCGCATATAACACACATAACATAACTGCAAGTCTAGCCTTCCTTTTCTTTTATTGGTTCCTTTTAAAAATCTTTGGTGTATTAATTATAAGGAAACGCGGTTACTAAATTTATTGATTATTTGTACAATATTAATATTTAAAGGTTATTCTTTTTTCCTTTTTGTTCTCTTAACTTAGATATTAAAAAATAAAATAATATGGCTGCTACCGTTCAAACTATGGGTAACTCTATTGGAGTTGAAGACGAAAATTCTGAGGTGATTTACACTGAAGTTACTGAAGAAGTTATTCATGTAGAACACACAGAAAAATTGGATACTGTTCTTGAAGAAGTCGATGAAGTTAAAGTTGTTAAAGAAGAAGAATATGATAAACAAGTTGAAGGAACTATTTCACCTCCTGAAGAAATTAAACATACTGAAACAACTGAAAAAGTTGAACCTACTCAAGTTAATACTGAAAAAGTTCAAACTTCTGAAATTAAAAAGGTGACCGAAAAAACTGATGATAAATCTATAGAATCTCAATCTCAACAACAAACATTATCTGATCCTTCAGAAGAATATGAATCAGAAACTCATCATGAAAATGTATCAGTATCCGGTGAATCTAATACAACAGAAACAAAATCTGTATCTAATGGTGTTTTGACCCCTCCAAAAAGTCCAACAGATGAAAAGGAAAAAGATAAACCGGAAAAAAAGACTTCAAAAGTTCCAAGTAAAATTGCAAGTTCCAAAACTACTACTAAGAAATCAACTTCAGCTACTTTAACTACATCTCCGACTTCTACCAAATTAACACGTGCTCGTAGTTCATCAATCAGTAAATCGGATCCTCCAACATTATCTAAACCACCACGTTCTTCTAGTACTTCTAGTAATGTAAGAGCTCCATTAACATCAACATCTAAAACATCACCAACATCCCCTAAGTCGACTGCAACAAAAGGTACAACAAAAACAACTACATCAAAAACTACGTCCAGTTCAACTACGTCCAATTCGACCACAGCGAAACCTACTACCAAGGCTTCGACAAAACTTGCTGCTCCAGGTCTTGCACGTAAACCTTCTGCTAATACAAGTGCTAATACGACTGCTAGTGCTGGAACTACTGCAAAAAAGTCTCCAACTTCTCCAAAATCCGAAAAAACTCCTGCAACAAAGCAAAAAGCTACGCCTGCTGTCACTGCCACAACAACAAAACATGTTGCTACAAAAAGTGCATCTTCTGCGAAGGCTAATGGAGTTGGCGCGGTAGCAAAGGTTGCTTCTTCCATTGATGTTAATCTTAAAGAGAAGGTTGGTAGCGCTAATCATACCTATATCTTTTTTTAAATGTTAATAAAAATGATTACAACGGTAAGATTAATATATTTAATTATTTTTTTAATAGAATGAGGAACTTACTCTACTCCTTGAAGAAAAGGAGATTATTATAAAATCACATCAAGAGAAATTAGATGCTATGAAAGCTGAAGCTGCTGAACAACAAGCTCGTTATTTGGAAGATTTGAAAGACGAAAGTCTTAAGATTCAAATCGAAAAAGAGAATGTTCTAATTGAAAAAGAAGAAGCAATCCTTGCTAAGGAAGACTTAATTGCTAAGCTTAAAAAAGAAGTTGACTCTTTAAAGAAAGAAATTGAAACTTTAAGGAAGGAAAAGAAAGAGAATGATGTAAGTGTTGGTTTGCATTTTTTTATTTTGAATATTAATTTGTCAATTATGAATTGATATTTATAGTAGTTTTATTTTTATTTTTATTTTTTTAGTTTGTTCAAAGTGCTTATAAAAGTGAAATAAATCAACTCAAGGAAAACACTGCAGCACAAATTGAAAAGGCCAAATCAGAACAAAATGAAAAACACAAAAAATTAATCGAAGAACTTAAAGATAGCCATGCTGATGAAATCGCCGTATTAGCTCAAAAAATTAAAGGCGGTGAATCTATCGCCGAAGAACTCGAAAGAGTAAGAGCTGAATTAGAGGTTAGTATGGTGGTTTGATGAATATCAAATGTTTTATGATGACATAAGTTTTGATTGATAACTTATTAATCTTTTTTCCCTTACAGACCACTAAAAAGGATCATGAGGAACAATTAAAATCTTTACAGACACAGCAAGAACTTGATATTGAACAAGCTAGAGAACAAGAAAGAAATAACTATAGGGTAATATTTTGCAATATGCTCAATATATTCTCTTTATTTTAATAAAATATATAAGTATATATGTAATGATACGACCTTCTTTTACTTTAAATAAGGCTACTCAAGGAGACACTGACATTGCCATTGAAACAATGAAATTCACCCATTTGGACGAAGTGAACGAACTTAAGAGAGCTCATGCTGAAGAATTACAAAAACTTAATGATGAACGTGACGATGCGATAGAGAAAGCTAAAACTGAAATTCAGGTAACCTTTTAATATTTATTATATAGTAATTAATATTTTTGTATTTTTCTGTTTAATAACTTGTATTTTTTCCGAATAGACGCTTCTCAATGATCAACATTCTTATGAAGTTATTAGAATTCAGAAAGAAAATGAAGAAGAATCGAAGTCAATTAATAAAAAAAGTGATGCTGTTATCCAAGAAATGGCTGCTCTTAAAGGCCTACATTCTCAAGAAATTCACAATCTTAATAAGACTATAGAGGATCTTAATAACAGCTTAGAGGAGCTTAAAAAAAATCATAATATTGAAATTGAATCATTAAGGTCATCTGCAGGCCAAGGGCTTGTTAACAATCATGAAACAGAAATAGCAGAACTTAAAGCTCAACATGAAGCTGAAATTGCTCAACTTAAAGCTAGTCTAATGGCAGCTTCTGATAGAGAAGCTACATTATCTACAGAAATTGAAAAATTGAAGAGTCTTCATGATGAATTAAAAAATTCTCTTGAAGAGAACTTGCAAAATAAATCCGTGATCGATGAAATGAATGCAAGACATGCTCAAGAACTTGAAGAATTGAAACTTTTGCATGAAAAATCCAGAGTTGAACTTGAGGAAGAAATTGAAAAGATTAATTCAAATCATCATCAATCTATTAAAGATCTTCGAGATTCTCACAGTAAAGAAATGCAAGAATTTGAGGAAGAGATGAAAGTAAAAGAAACTTTATTGTTGGAAATTGAAACACTCGAAAAAGTCAAAAATGAAGATTCTAATATAATCAACGAATTGCATAACCAAGTTGCAGCATTAAATAAACGAATCGAAGATTATGAAGAGCAGCTTCAAGTAAAATGTTTTTTATTATTAAATAATTTGTTTATATTATCTACTATACTATACCATATAAATCTAAATACTTTTTTATAAACATTAGCAACATAAAATTGAAATCGAGCAAGTCAATGCTGATTCATTAGTTTCCCAAAAACAATTACAAACTCTCCTCGATATTAAGGATCAAGAAATTGAAGAATATAAAGCGAAATTATCCGAACCTGTAAGTGTAACTTTTAATTTTATTTGTCATGTATTTATTTAAGTTGAATCTAATTAATGAATTCTATAACTATTATAAAGAGCGACGGAGAAGGCAAAGACCTTAGTGAAGTATATCAAGCACATCAATCCGAAATTGCTGAGCTCAAAGCAGCCTATGATGCTAAAATTGCTGAGCTCGAAAAGGCTCATAGTGCTAACATTGAAGAGCTTGAATCATCTAAAAGTTGGCTTGATCAAGAAATTGATCGACAAGACGTAAGATTTATTATTAAATAATAATATCGTTTTTACGAAAGTATATATGATACTAATTTTTTATATAATTACTTTATAGACAATAATTGAACAACTCAATATTGATAACAAGAAATTTAAGGAAGAGAATGATCAAATGCTCAAGTTGATTCATCAACAACAAGAAAAGTTATTTCAATTATAATACGAATACACATTTTGAATAGGATATAGAAGAAATATAATATAATTCTTTTTCTTCTTATTCTTCTTATTCTTTCATTTGTTTATTTTTTAATTCTAAATTTATAATTATATTATTTATTACTACCGTATATTTGAACTATTAGTTGATTCAAAAAAAAAAAATAAAAAAAAAAAAATATATATATAAGGTTAGTAAAAAATAATTCTTTATATTTTATATATTTTATATTTAGGAAGCTTTAATTATTTTGGGTTATTCAATTTAGACAAGTCTTTTGTAATCACTATTATATTGTATATTTTTCATAATTAGTTTATCCATTATACTTTTCTTTCTTTTTAGGTTATTTATTTTGTTAATAGGTTCCTGGTACTCTAAAATTATATTTATTATTTGTATAACAAAAAAAAGAAAAAAGAAAAAAGAAAAAAAAAATATCAAAATAATAAATAAAGGATATTATATTTCATTTATTAATTAATAATATTAAAATTAGGTGTTTTTTTAAGCGTGATTATTTAATTATTTAATAATGTTCACTAATTATTTGGTATCTCTAAATTGTTTTTTTTTTACAATTATTTTCCAAGAGCAGTATGAAGAGCATCAATTTGTTGTCTTATACTTTTGCTAAAATTCAAATTAAAAAAGTAGTGTTAAAAAAAAGGTTCTATAAACAGCGAAACGTTATGAAATACATACATTTGACTTGCTAAGGTTTGTATATGAGAAAACTCCTTATCAATTCTTAAACATAATTGAATCAATTCTTTGGATTTTTCTGTAGCATCATTAATAGCAATACAATGATTTTCAATGGTTTGTTTATAAACATCGAAAGAAGCGGTGGTTAGAACCGACGCCTAAGTAATAAACAAATAAAAAATAAAAAAACGCATTTTATATTCTACAAATATGAATTAAATGTTAATTAAAATTAACAACCACATACCTCAAACATTTGAGATTGTAAATTACGTAACATAGTATCTAATTCATTAGAAATACCTTGAGCTTGTATTTCTAATTCATCGATCATATTTTTATTTATTGGTGGATCAGTTTTTGTTCCAATATAAAACGAATTTAAATTATCATCATCAAGTTCTAATGAATTTGTTGATATTAGTGAAGTTTTATTAGTGGAAAGATTTTCCATTGTAAAAAAATATTCAAAAAGAAAGATTAAAATTAAAGCTTAGGTTTAAATCATCCAATCACATGACTGACTAACAACAATGATATCATCGTTACGATAATCTTTCACATGATTTGGCGTCATTAGTGAAATGATTCAAACACACCAAACACACGGACATTTCAAACACACGGAGTACTGGGACATAATATTATATCCAAAGTGGACATAGTCAATGACAATCCTAAATTGTATGATAAGTACGTAATTTTATAACGGCCAATCATAAATTTTCATATCGCTTACTATTTGATCCTGTAATTATATTGTTACTTTTACGAACATAACCACTTAAATTGTGGCGCGCATAAAAATAAATAGAGTTCCGTACTATTTTAGTGTTATCGGTGGGTACAAGATTTGCAAATTAGAGTCCTCTACCGAAAAAAAAAAGGGAAATTCTATAATAAGAATTCCAATAAATCGTTCCAAATTTTTCACAATAAACTTTATAAAAAATTGGTTAGTCTGATAAATCTGATAAAATTATTTCATAATTTTAGTTAAACTAGAATGGGGGTTTCCTTTGTTTTTAAAGTGAGGCTTTTACCAATGTTCGAAGTTCCCTTTTGCTTTTACCATCCATTTGGTATATATTACAATATATATTAATGTGGCTTTTTTTAGTGATACTATAATCTTACCGATTTTGTCTGAATTCGTTAAAGTCTTAAAGAATTTATTGATAGAAAGGGGAAAGAAAACTATCGGTCACTAAATTCAAAATATCAGTCTGATTGATTAATAAATATGTAAATGTGTAAGATTATAAAGGTCCCTTTAGTTTGCGCATGTGAATTCAGATAACTATTTCAAGCGTAATAATCTGTTTTCCGTAATTTCAATTTTCACTTGAACATTAACTACTTACTTTTGAGTATTAGAGTAAAATAGATTTTTCACAATAATAAGAAATATAATACTTTTTAAAATAAATATAATCATATCGCGAGTTTAAATTAAGCCTCGCTCCAAAATAATCCGGAAATTTTAATGGCCTAATCAAATATAATCCGGATATTTGAGTTAAACTGGATTGAAACAACTTTTGGCTGACAATATGACTTAACTTCGACTGAACTCGATTTTTTTAATCTTGTCAAACCTGAATAAACAAGCAAAATTGGATAAACAATCAAAAGTTTCGAAACTATACTAAGTACTAACCTAACCAAGCCATATTACCGTTCCAAGAAATCAAGTAAAGTTTAGATTAGCTTCGCTTCAAATTTCAAAACTAAGAGAGGTTCCTTATTTCCCAGAATTTGAATAATACACATGCCTGATGATTATTATATTACGTATTTCAATCAATCGTCAAGATTCCATCATAAAGCATAACTCCATTGAAGTTAGGAAACCTTTGATATTTATGATTTTATTACTGTTGATAATAAATGATAACAATATATAAAACAATATCCAGATGACATATGACACGGGTTACAAAGTTCAATTACATACAGTATATACTTTTAAATATATTAAAAAAAAAAATATCCAAGTTGCAACATTATTGCATATTCCACAGACCACAGGGCACAGGTTACAAAGTTTAAATACATGCAATACTCACTAAATCCAGCCTCGGGTTAGAAGTAATATATGAATAACCCTAAAGAGACCTTCGAACTGAGCAACTACAACTTTACCCAAAATTCCACATTTCGTAGCAGACATATCACACCTTTTGTAGTAGAAAAAGAACCTCATTTCGAACGATCCTCTTGGATATAAACCAAACGATACAAAATCGTCTAATAATATTTGGTCTTAAGCTAAATGATAAAAGAAACTGTAACATTTTACTTGAATAAATCGATCATTGACGTAAATGTTATTGTCATACAAAATTACCTCTTATAGGGATCTTTAAGCTAAGATTTGTTACATTTGCAGCAATTAAAAATTTTTCGTACTTCTTTGATAAGAATTGATCATCTTTAAAAATTGAGCTATTTTAAGTGTTTTTGCGGCCAGCAACAAAATTTGTCTACAATTTTAATTAATTAATTAGAAAATGAATTACAAATTATAAATCGAGAATAAATTTTTTTAAATTAGATATTTTATAATATACCCGGGCCGAGATATGTGGTACGGTATCTATTGATCTTAAATGAAATGAATTCAACAAACTAATTAACCTTTTACCATTAGATGTCATATGCATATGGTTATTGAATGCTGAACAAACCTAAATAAATCAAAGTTTAAGGGACACATATATCGACAATTCCTATTTTTAGGATTTCAGGAGCACAAATATTCAATATTTATGAACAATGAAATAATGATTAACAAGTTATCCTACTTTTTTTTTTTTTTACGGTAGATTAAATAAAGTAAAAACTGTATGCAGGACGTTAGCCCTATATGAGAATTAATTATTACGTGACATTGATGTAAAAATAAACTTTACACTAAAGACGCCAACTTAAATATTTGATCAATTTAAATAATTTAATGAGATTGGCTTAATGTGAATATAGATTAAAAAAGTTAATCGTTTTCGGGACTTTAATCCCCGTATATTGTTACATGCTTTTATACTAATTAGTAATGACGTAAATTTGACAGGAATTAATGATAAAATAGTTTTGTCATTTAGCATTATAGTTTGTTGCAATTATAAACAAGTATAATAAGTATAATGAAGTTTATTACATAATCAATAATATAAAATTCTTTTTTTATATAATAACAAAATTATGTAATATACTATATTTAAACACGTTAAAACTAATTATTATTTTGGTAAAAGTCCATTTCGAAGGTAAACTTTGTTTTATTCAGTAAAACATTTCGATTTTAGATTTTTGGCTCTCCGGAACTCTCCTGAACGGAATTGGCATAACGATAATGTGATTTATTTGTTTTCTGACGAAATTTCTAAATTTCTAGTAAAAAAAGATTCTTATGTAAGAACTCTACTATCATGAGCTACTATCATGAAGTAGGATGAATTCAATAAATTTAAGATATATATATATATATATATGGTGTTTAATAATGAACAAAATTCTAGAAAAATATCAAGTTGTACAACATTATTCATGGTTCATTTAACGAAATAAATTTTAAACAGTGAAATAAAATGCTCATCAAATGAAGAAGTTTTGAAGAAAATTCTAGATGTGATTTTTAAAAAAGTTACAAATATAAAAAAAAGGAGAAATTCATTTGTGTGAAAATAGCGAGTTGTCAACCGCACTGAAGTTTTGTGATACCAAATTTGGTTAACAGAGATTAACGCTGCGTGGAGATCTTAAATCTTAAAATTTTAGTTGATTTTCTTTTCTGGTAATATTACTAATAAAAAACTAGTTTTTTTTATTGTAAATATAAAAGGAAATACGACTTGTTTATGTAATATATTCATATGACATTAAGTATGTTTCAAAAATCAAAGAAATTGATCCAGTTATACAATAATTTGAAAGATTAAAAATTTTTTTGTTTTATTTCAAAATTTTAATATCAAATGTAATAAAATCATGATATTTCCTCCTATTCCCTCCTAAAAAGAAGAGGAGGATCAATTCGAACTCTTCTCGAAATGAATTAAATCTTTGAAACTTGAATTGAGAAATTCGAGAGTTTTTAATCAAATCTAATTATCCAATAATTCTGATTAATTCATTCTTTCAAAAAAATTCTGTATGTATTGTGACTTTATTAAGTGATTATAATTTACAGAATGATTATATTAAGTAATTTTTGCATGGGGTAGTACAATTCTGAAAACAGCATAAGATTTCAAAATATACATGTCGCAGTTAGAGGAGACAGTATTTAGCCATATATACTCTAGGCTCCTGTATGAAGCTCATTATTTTAGCCAGGTAAGGAATTCAATATTTTTTCCTATAAATAATTGGATAATTGGTTTCTCCCTAAAATAATACTTAAGACATTATATAGAATTTCTATGAAAATAATAAAAATAAAATAAATAAATAAATAAATAAACAAATAAACGATTATTATTGATCAAACGTACAAAGGGTAAGAAAATTGAAGGCGCAGTATATCGTAAAAATATATATAATTAAAATAATATAAAATTAAATGGATAAATGAAGGAAAGAGAACGAGGAAATAAGGTTGGGAGACAATGAAATGCGCAAGATGATACAATACGCCAAAGATCCAAAGAAAATCTTTCGCTTTAGGTTAAAATCAAATGCACCATGTGTTTGATTTCATATTTGTAAGACAAACTGATTATTACGAATTTAAAACGTCATTTATATTTACGTTATGGTTGGTTTAAATTATACGCAATTTTAACTAGTATAAATTTGAAATATATCTTAAAATTGTATTTATGCAGAACATGTGAGTACTTGCAGAATACGCAGCAATGTAATAATTATATCATTTCACGTGAACTGAATCGAGAGAATTATAATTAATCGGTGATTATGAAAATTTTTTACTAATATATCAAAATTGATCCCGACTTTGACAAATTTTTGACTTCTTTCTTACCTTCTTTATTTTGATAAAGTTTTAATTTGAATTAGTCAATATTTTAAGTTATTCTCTGCCATTAAGATTATTAAAAAATTTTTTTTTTTTTATTTTTTTTTGGAAATTTATTAAAATTTTTTTTTTTTTTCCTCATTCAAGACCTTGTATCAATACCTTTTTTCGTAAATTAAGAATGATGAAATATTTATTACAATTTCGAAGTAAAAAAGAAAAAAAAAAAGATATATTCATTTTTTTAGTTGACACAAAAAAAATATTTATGCGCCCGAGCGTAGAATTTGTGGGACCTTGCATAAGTAATTTATGCAAGTTTTAAAACCTGCTTTAAAAAAAAAAAAAAATTTTGTTAACATTTAAGGGAAATATTTATAAAATTACTGCGGTACAATTACCATACAAGTATAATTTTAAGCGCCGAGTTAAATATATATTAACTAGAGATGGTAAGGTAAAATGAAAAAAACTTTCAAATTTTGGCATTGTTGTATTGTCAAAATAAAATAAAAAAATTTTTTTTTTTTTTATTTACATATTAAAAAAAAAAACATTTTCGAGATATCGAAAATTATATGCAAATCGGAAAATATTACGTACAGAAGTTATGTTACACAAATTCATCAAAAATATTAATTAACATTTTTTCGATCATTGGAAATATCGGAAATGATTGTCCCAAAAATACCGTTTTCTTAACTAAAAAAGATGACGATCATTAACAGAAAGTTCAAGAAAATTCCATTAATAATTTAATATATACATATAAATATAAGTTATACAGTTTATACAGTTATACAGTTATATAAAGTATATAATTATGTATATATAAGTAATATTATAGAAAATCGTAATTTCCGATTTTTTGGGATCCCAAAGAATTTTGAAAATAATTTAAGACATATATATACAAGATATAATATATAAGATATAAATAAGTAATGGTGGAATATCCATTAAAAAAACGTAATTTAACAAATATGCAAAAAAAATAAAATCTGAATAAGGATAAATAAAGTATGCTTTTCATTTGAAATAATGAGTAATGATGCAAGTGGGAAAAAAAAAAAAAAAAAAAATTTTTTTTTTTTTTATTGTATTAAAAAGATAATTGATTTCTTAAATTTTTTAACAAATGATTTTATAATTATGAAATACATTTAGTGAAATAATCGTAAAAAACATATGAATTCTTGATCTAGACAACCAAAACTTCTGCGTGTTACTTCATTGTGGTTGATATTCATGTTTACACAGGAGATGGGGACCAATCTAAACTTAAAAGGAAAAAAAGGAAAAAACACAAATTGGCGAAAAAATTATTGTAGTGTATGACATCATGATATTTGACTTGTGATTTTGTCACACTTGTGACGGTCAGGCCTTTTCGAATAGAAGTTCTTTATCAAATTCCAATCTTATCTTATTATAAAAAATTTTTTTTTTTTTTTTTTTTTAACTCGGTGTAAATTCAATAAAATATTTAATTTAATTGCACGAAAATTCTCGAAATGTTTGACAATGTCGAGCATGAAAAATACGATTATTTTTATTGTCTCGAAGATTTTCCCTAAGGTTTTGTGGATTTTGTGGATTTTGTTGATGCTAATCTTTTTTTGTATGATTTAAAAAAAAAATCGGAAATTTTCAAATTATCGATTTTTTTTTGTTATCTATATTTATAATGGTAAAGCCTAGACGCAAAAAGCCAACTTGACGAATTTACTATAAATTATTGCGAATATCCGATATATTTTTTTTTTTATATTGATAATTTATCTAAAAAATGCAAATCTCGCATTGAGTTGTAATCGGATTGTCTTATTTGAAACCACTTTGCTTATAAAATGTCAAATTTTGCGTTTAGATGATCCTCTCCAAATCAAAAATTTTAGTGGCAAAATTTTTTTTTTTTTTTTCGGATTCTTTGATTCTTTTTGGTAACTAAATAAGATAAAAAAATTATATTAATAATAAAAAAATAATCTACATACATATATTACATATATACATATATATATATATATAATATAATATAATATAAATATATTTATATAAGATGTATTATAAAATATATTACACTAAATAAAAAATTTTTTTTTTTATATTATTATTATAAAAAAAAAAAAAATTTAATATATTATACTGTTGCTTTGCATTTAAACAAACCCATTTTCGACACTTTTTTCTGTTGGGTTCTTTTTGTTTAAAATTTTTTTTTTTTTTTTACGATAAAATATAAATTTTTAGGTAATTAAATATTTTTAATAAATATTTTATTTTTATTTTTTTATATATATTTATATTATTTTTTTTTTAATACTACTAATTATTTACTTTATACTTTTTTATCCGAAAAAAAAAATATAAATTAAACTCCTCCCGAATTTTTCTTTTTTCCCTCGTAATAAATTATGATATGATATCATTTAGTAAAAAATTTTAACATACCCCATTATTCTCTAACGTTTATAAAGATTTGCATTCTTATCTTATTGTTACGATTTATCAATTCATTTTTTAAACTATTTTTTCTTTTAAAAAAAAAAAAAAAAAAAAGAATATTTTTTTTTTCTCGTCTACGATTTCTTTCCTGATCACGAGAACAAAAAGAATTAATTACGAAATAAAACTTTATATAATTTTACATCTTTTCTCTCTTTTATTTTTTGTGAATCGTTTTCTTTATACTTTTTTATTTATTTATTTTTTTTTTTAACACACGTAATTTTGTATGAGTAATCGCATACAATTCTTCTTTTTCCCCGTGTTAATAATATGATTCACAAATCTTTTTCATCATTCAAATCTTTACCCTCTAAGTTTTTATTCTTCCATTAATTTTTATTTTCATTCCTATCGAACAATCATTAAAACATTTAAATCATTAAAACATTATTTAAAAGGCAAGCGATTCCAATAAAAATTCAAGAATATATATATATATATAATATTTTTTTTTTTTTTTTAAAAAAAAAAGAGAGTATTTCCTTGTGCGCTCAGAGAAAAAAAATATGAATATCCAATCTTTTCCACAGGTCCGGGATTTCTTAAAAAAATGTAATCTTTTGGAATATTATGATAGGTTCATATCCGAAGGATTCGATCAGTTACAATCAGTAAGTAATCAATTTTCCCTTTTTTGATCCGTTTCGATCCTTGCTTGTTTTGATAAAAAAAAAAGGTTATCATATTTCATAATATTTGATATATTATTATGTCATAATAGAATGTTATATTTTTGTATTTGGAAAGGGGGATTTCATTAACAGTACACAACAATATGTGAATTTTATCTTTCTTTTAATGCGCATTCTTACCAAATTCATCAATCATCGTGTTGAATCTTGATTTTGGCTTTTGTTACATTACATTAAAGTTGTTCGAGATGGTTCGAATGTGTTACATATTGTTCAATTAAATGGGATCAATGCTGCGGGCCTTTCTGTCTGGGCCCGCCATCTTGCCATCTATGAATTCTTTTTATCAAAATGACGTCATGTTTTAAATTTAACCAATAACTTCTATTATCCTATCTTTCCTTATTTGATTTTAGCTTCTCGATGTTACTGAAGCTGATCTAATAGCTATGGATGTTAAACGAGGTCATCGAAGGGTAATTTATCTTTATTTTTATATTTTTTTTTTTCATTTAATCGTATTTTTAGATATTTATGTTTTGTAATAAATTACAAAATGGAATAAATTAAATAATGAATTTTTTGCTGCGCCATTTAATATATAGCGATTACAAAGAGAAATTGCTACAATAAAAGGAATTCCTTCAAATGTCCCATTATATTTTCAACATGGAGAAGAAATCAGCGGTAAAGAAAATTTTTTAATTTATGATATTAAAAAAAAAAAAATTTTTATTATGGCGCAGTAATTTTTATCTATCCCTTTCTATCCTATCTTATAGATGGTCAAATTCATTCATCAAATAATAATAGTATCCATCAACCACCCCTTAATAACGTACAACCAAAAATTCTTTATGTGAATGGACCTTCAAGTATAAATGATTCGACAATGGGATCATCTCAACCAAGAAACAGATCAACTAGAGACGATGACCAACCAGACCCCCCGGATCCTCCAGATAATGGTAGTACCAAACGTAAATATAAACGTCATCCAAAAAGAGATAAAAATGCTCCTGTAAAACCACTTTCAGCATATGTAATGTTTGCTCATAAGGTTCGTGAAGAATACGCTGGTCAAAATATTTCATTTCCTGATATGGCAAAAATCGTGGGTGACCGTTGGAAAAATGTTCGTCCTGAAGTAAAAGAAGCTATCGAAAATGAAGCTGCAAAGAAAAAAGAAGAATATCAAGCTGAATTAGCCGTATATAAAACAACTGAGAATTGGAAGGTAAAATATTTTTTTTTTTTTTTTGTTTTATTCAATGAACTCATTCTATTTTGCGGATCTTTAAAGAGGAACGATTTCTTATTACTATTAGAAATACCAAGAATATCTGAAGGAATTCAAAGAAAAGTATGAATCAAACTGTATGTATTAAAAAAAAAATTAACATTCTATTGTATTTTTTTTTTTCGATTCAAGCGTCAGGTGTCGAACGTGTACCATTTACCAGAAAGGAAAGGATCGGAGAATTATGCATTAATGACATCTGACGCAAAAATTGATATCAACAACACCACGTTTTACATATCATTTTTTTTTTTATTTTTATTTCATTCTTAATTTTTCTTTCTTTCTTTTTTTTTTTTATAAAATATTTATAGCACGAGATTCAGGTAAAAGAAAAAGACAAAAGACCGAACCTTCTCCAGATTCAGATAATGCAACACCTTCAGGTTACTCTAGTACACGATCCACTTCTGTAGGGTATGATAATGGTAGTGGTAATACTAGTAGTGGAAGTAGTAATGGAAACGGAAACGGCAATGGAAATGGAAATGGACATAATACTCACCATCATCCCACAAGACCATATTCTAACCAGCCTTATCCACATCATTCAAATTATTCTCCTCATTCCACGAATTATATTCCTCCATATGCACATTACAATCCGACTGTACCTTATGGGTATTCAAACAATAACAATGGACAAAATATTGGTAACTCACTAGCAACTCCACCATCAAGTATCAATACAAGTAATACTCAAACAACAACATTAGCGGATTTGTATGCTAAAGATGACAGTAATACTGGAGATGATCAATCTCAACAAGGAAATGGTAGTAGTAGTGGTAATGGCGGTAATAGAAGTAGTTTTAGTAGTAGTCGAAGTGTTGAACGTCCAAGTTTTGAAGATTCAGACAATTCAACTACAAGTTCACATAGTACTCCACCTGCTGTTTTTATGGAAACTGATGATAATCCAGAACGTCGACAATCTAGACAGCGAAATACTCAGCATCAGGATAGCTCACAGTCATGTCAACAAGATGATACAAATTCATCGAAAAATAATTAAATTACTTTGTTTTCAGTCTTTGTACGTATTTTTATTTTGGATTTCATCTTTATTGCAGTTTTGACAAATTATTTATACGATTCATCTTTTGTTTTTACAGTATTTTTTATTTTTCCATTTTTTTGGTGAGCACTATTTTTAAAATTATTATTTTATTTTATAATTTTTACGCACTCGTCTTCTTTATCTTTTTTTTTTTTTAAAAAAAAAAGAAAATTTTTAAAAAAAAGGATTATAAATTCTCCTTTTTTTATTTTATCCCTTTCATACTATTTTCATATTAAGGTTTAATATTATTATTTTACATGTCGATATCTTTAAGTTTTTATCTAGTATACGTATAATTAACATATGGTTTTTTTATTTGAGTTAAAGCAAATGTATATCTTTTTCTTCTTACTTTAATTATTATTTTTTTCTTGTAAATAAATTTCTTTTTGTTGGAGACTATATTTTTTTTTGCTTTTAATTTTATAAATACGGGCGCACGTGATGTAATTCGATAATAGGTAAAAAGAAAAATATTTTTTTTTTTCGTATTTTCTTTCATTTTTCATTTTTCTTTATTTATTAACCTATAAAAACCTGTAGATGGAAACTCCCGATCTAGAAATTTCGTTCGTTTTAATTTCGTCCGTCTTTAATAATAATTTGGGTTTCATAATTATGATTTTTCTTTTTTTAGAAAAAAAAAAACAATTTAAATGCTCCAATCTTTACTTTAATATAGACTTCTCGGGCAAAAGGAAAAAAAAAAAAGGATTTTTAATTTTTTATTCACCATTTTCGTTTTATTTCCCCCTCATTAAAAAAGAAAACTTTTTTTTTCGTGCAAATATGGATTTTATGTAATAAGTTAAATTCTTTTTATGTTACAATTAAATTTTAATATAGTACATATATAAAATAAACATTATGTCACATTTCCTATTTTTTTTTTTTTAAAAAAATAAAAAATAAAAAAAATGTATTCGAAAATATAATGAAAACAATCTTTTCTTTATTATTGATTCCACTTTTGTTGCTTAATACTGTAGTAGTGAAATAAGTAAATAAATGAACATAAATTTTCGTGAGAAATTTTAAGAGAAAACTCTTAATTTTAGTAAAATTCACGTAAATCAATAATAATTATTTTGATATACTTTATCAGGTTAATATGAAAATAATAATGACAAATGCTGCACAGTGCACCATGAATTTATTGATATTTTGGATTTAGTTGATTTGGCTCTATTTGGAGATGTTATAGAAGAGAAAAATGACAGATAAGATCAATCACATGATTTTCTCGGTGGACGGTTGTTTTTTTTTCGAGCGACCTTACGAGTTACGAGAGTTACGAGAATTTACTTACTTGTAGTTTATCCATTTAGCTATAAAAAATAATTTTGAAAACGACTTAATCTGACATTCATTGATTTAGCTTTATTTGGAGATGTAGAAGGAATAATATTATATTTTTTACAGATGATCACATGATTTCCTCGGTGGATGGTTGCTTTTCGGGCGACCTTACGAGAGTTTGTTTAATTGTAGGTTGTGATTCCATTTTGTTATTTAGCTATAAAAGACAAATCCATTTTTATAAAATGCAAAACAATCACACCTGACATTCATTGATTTAGCTTTATTTGGAGATGAGACAAATCGTATGATTTTCTCGGTGGACGGATATTTTTCGGGTTACCGTAGTTTGTAATTGAGTTCCACTCAGCTACATAAAAAAAATTTAATGAAAATGCTGTACATGGAAAACAAACCTCATCTGACGTTCCCGTACAATGCACCATGAATTATTGATATTTTTGGATTTAGTTGATTTAGCTCAATTTGGAGAAGGAAATAATCTTTTTACAGATAAATCACATGATTTTCTCGGTTGTTTTTGTATTTGTTAACATGCCTCCAATAAATAGTTACCTCTAATAAATATTAATTATTGGATAAAATATCATCAAACTGCGAAGCAGTTCGGATGATAATTTATCATCACTTTCAATATGTGTAATGCGTAAAGATATCTGTACAATTTGTCTCTTAGTTAAAAAAGTATCAGTATACAGTTCACCCTCTCTATAGTGAATTTTTATATTGTGAATAACTTGCTATAATGAAGAAAAGTTCAGGTACAGATTTTATAATAAAATGACCATAGTGAATTTTTCACTATAACGAATTTTAAATCTCTAGTCCATGGGATTCACTATAATGAGGGTGAACTGTATCAAAAAATAGCATTAATACTATTTGCCTGGCATAATAAAAAAATTAACAAAATGTCCTTTTATAAAATATCTTTATTAATTAGTAAAATTAATAATCCAAATATAATCTATCTTATTTCAAATATTTAAAATAAACTATATGAAGCTAATCAAAAAACAGTAAAAACGCACATACATGATTTCTGCTAACGAGAAGTTAGCAAATTTCTAATACTTATATATAATATAATATTTAAAGAAAAAAATAAAGCATTTCTCATTTTAGATTAGAAACTAGATGAATTTCAAAATCTTATTTTAAACTAAATGAATTTCAAAATCTTATTTTAAATTAAATATTTTAAACTAAATGAAATTTCAAATCTTATTTTAAATTAAATGAATTTCAAAATCTTATTTTAAGCTAAATGAATTTCAAAATCAATAATCATAGAAGGATAAAATATGTTTCGTTGGATTCATCTCATTAAAATGCATACTAATGGAAATATTTCTAGCATTAAAGATGTATTAGCCTTTGTCTGTTTTGGAACTTTTTGAAGATATCATTAATCCTAGAGAAATAAAAATATTATCATTTGATACGTCTCAGTAAGATGAAAATAACAAACTATAATTCATACTTCTATGATTATAGTACTTAATGCAGTCGTAAAAATCAGTAAAAATCATTAAAAATTTCATTTTTCAAAATTTAATAATTCTATAAATACAAACTTATGCACTCTCAAAAACATATTCCGAATACATATAAAGCATTTTTATTTAGATACCCTCGTTACAAAAAATTATTTTAAGCTTATTAAAGGTTGTTATAAATATATGCATAAAATAAAGTAAATCTTAAATTCTTTCAATAATAATTTCAAATCATTTGATGGACTCTCTCAGGATTCCAAAGATTATATGTAAAACTGAGATCCAAGTTAATATCTTATTGAATTCGTATTATTTAACTAATTAGTAATTCTAGGAGGTAGATATTATATTTGTATAAAACATATTATATGATTTTTATAATAATTTCAGACATGATCTCAAAATCTGTTCACTGAAAATAATTTAAAAATACAATATGCAGTATTTATAATAACTTTAGATATATCAATCTCTGTCATTATTGGCCCATTGATCATGAGGCATAAAATATGGAATTATAATTTTTGTAAATGTCGATCTCTCGATGGGGATCGAAACCTCGCTGAATAATATTTTATGATCAATAATTTTCAATACTTATTCTAGATATGAATTTTATACCATTTGATGAGGCGAATTGTATAAAATTCATTAAAATATGATCACTAGATCTTTAAATATTTCGTATAGCAGAGAAGGTATCAAAATGCAATTTTGAACTCAATCTGAAATTGTATAATCTATAGCAAAATTTGAACTTATTAGTTATGATTTTTTCTAATAAAAATCACATGAAACTTTAAATTTGGATCTGAGTTATTTACGGTATTATGTATACACGATGAATTTTTTTGTAAATTATTCCACCGGTATAGAAAGAGTATAAAAAAGTATAAAATCCATCGGTGTATACGCCATATACAATGAGATTCCATGGGTATCTAATAAATACTCCATATACACCGATGCCCCCTCCCTTCGGGGGGGCCCAAGGCATCGGTGAATATTTCAGTTATTCATTGATACCCATGGAATAACAAGTATGTATTCTTTGGGTCCTCTCTTATCTGAATTACGAACTGAAATGCCTTTTAAAAACATCTCCTTTAAATGTCTTTTCCAAATATCTTTATTATGATGTCTTGTTAAAATAACTTTATTATAATGTCTTTTTAAAATATCTTTATTATAAGTCTTTTAAAATATCTTTATTATAATAGTTTTTATAAAATACTTTATTATAATAATTTTTATAAAATATCTTTATTTATAATGTCTTTTTAAATACATTCAGACCTCCATAATTGCACACCCTTGGGACCATATGCATAATTTTCAAAATAGTGCATTTAAAGAGGGTGTGCATTTATAGAGATAAAATAATTAGAGATCATATAAGCTTGGGACCGAACCAGAGGGTGTATTAGAGAGGGTATACATAATGGGTGCAATTATGGAGAGTGCAATTATAAAGGTCTGACTGTAATAATTTTAAATATCTTTATTATAAATTTATAATGTCTTTTCTAAAATATTTTTATGATAATGCAATATCTACTTTTTTTTAAATTTTATATTTTACAATTACTTTACAATTTCTATTTTACAGGTTTTACTTTACAATTTCTTCTTTAAAATGTCTTTCTTTTTTACAATTGTCATTTTGCAACGTCTTTGTTTTACAATATCTTTTAAGTATCATCTAAAATGTCTCTAATGTCTCTTTAACATGTCTTTTGTCTCTAAAAATATCTTTTTAAAACGTCTTTTTAAAACGTCTTTTTAAAACGTCTTTTAAAACGTCTTTTGAAACGTCTTTTGAAACGTCCTTTGAAATATCTTTTGAAATATCTTTTATTAAAACATGTCTTTAAAATATCTTTTTAAATCATCCTTTAGAATGCCTTGAAAATATCTGTTTTAAAACATTTTTTTTAGAGTGTCTTTAAAGTGCCTTTTTTAACACGTCTTTTAAAATAAAATATCTTTTTTTAAAGCGTCTTTTGAAACGACTTTAAAATATACTTAAATATATCTTTTTTAAACCAACTTTTAGAATGACTTTAAAACATCTATTTTTAGAATGATTTTAAAATATCTGCTTTAAATCGTCTTTTTAGAATGGCTTTAAAATGTCTTTTTTAAAATGAATTTTAAAATATCCATTTTTAAATCATCTTTTTAAAATGTTTTTTTTTTTAAAATAAATTTTAAAATATCCATTTTTAAATCATCTTTTTAAAATGTTTTATTTTTTAAAAAAATAAATTTTAAAATATCCATTTTTAAATCATCTTTTTAAAATGTTTTTTTTTTAAAAAAATAAATTTTAAAATATCCATTTTTAAATCATCTTTTTAAAAATGTCTTTTTTTAAGTCATCTTTTTAAAAATGTCTTTTTAAATCATCTTTTTAAAATGTCTTTTTTAAAAATTTATTTTATAATATCCATTTTTAAATTATCTTTATAAAGTGTCTTTTTTTAAAATAAATTTTAAAATATCCATTTTTAAATCATCTTTTTAAAAATGTCTTTTTTTAAGTCATCTTTTTAAAAATGTCTTTTTTTAAATCATCTTTTTAAAATGTTTTTTTCTAAAGTTAATTTTAAAAATATCCATTTTTAAATCATCTTTTTAAAATGTCTTTTTTTCTAAAATTAATTTTAAAATATCTATTTTTAAACCGCAAAGTCTTTTTTAACATTTTAATATATTAAACAGTCAATACCGATTTTTTCATATTATAATAAATATCATAAACCTTATAATTGCTTAAAAGGACACATTCATTATCTGTTATACAAAACAATATTTATTTAATATATTCGGCATTTAAAAACTAACTTTCTTTAATATTTTGATATTGGTGGCGTCGAGTTTGCTGATGTCACAACTCACAAGTTAAAAAAGTTAATTTCAATTATGTGATTAAAAAAAAAAAAAGACTTTCGCGTCACGCACTTGGAACGGTCACGCACTTGGAACAGTTACGCACTTGGAACGGATACGGTTACGCACTTGAATGCTTACGCACTTTGGAAGCTTACGTATTTGAATGATTACACACTTACAATAATGTATTTTTTTTCTTTTATTTTACTTACAAGTAAAGTATGCGTTAATTGATGTATTCACATGAATAATATGAAACAAAACACGAAAAAAATAAATTTAACAACAATTACCTTATAATTCTTTTTGATTTCTATTTTAATTAAAAGATCTTTTTTTTTAATTACTAAATTAAGAAAGTTCATTATATATTACTAAATAAATAATTTTTTTTTTTTTTATATTTCGGAAAGATCCAACAATCCAACAATTCAACAATTTAAAAATTTATTTATGATCGAAAAATGGGATTGATAAACGTAAAATCAAATAATAAGAAATACAAGCTTTGTAATTGAAAACGCCATTTTCGATTCATTGTAAGATCTTCAATGTTTTAAATGTTTTAAATATTTTAAATGTTTTAATACAATAATAAAAATGTACGCCAAAATAAGTAATAAATTATATTTTTTTTTTTCTTTCTCTTTTTCAGATTATAATTCTAAAAATTTAAAAAAATTTTTTGTCGGGAAAAAAAAAGTCCGGATAATGTTCGGATAATTTTGGAATGATTATAACGAATTATTTTCAACTTCTTTGTAAGTTAACCACGGATGTTATCTTGGCTTTTCCCGAACATCCGAGAATTTACTAATAATTTTAATTTGCAGGATTTTTTTTAGCTTTTATTACCTAAATTAATAATCAATGTCGATGATATCTTTTTATATTACGCCATTAAAAATTTTTAAAAAGAGAATGATCATCAAAGATAAATTATTCGGCCGAATTTTAATAAATTAATTAAATGATTGATGTATCATGTTTATATTAAAAAGTATCAAAGTGATCTGTAAATTTAGAAAGGAAATTTCCAATTATGTGATATTTACAATGGATTCGTTATATTGTTCTATTATGTGATATTTTTTTTTTTAATAAAATAGAATAAAATAGTGATTTTCTTTATGGAATTTACAAAGAAAAAATGTGAAATGATTATTGTTCCTATTTTTGGTGGTATATAATGTAAATTTTTTTTTTTTTTTGATCTTTTTCACCAGCCATCAAATTGCCGAGGCTTAAAATTGTTTCAACGTACGGGCGGTACTGGGGATCCTTTAAAGAATTTTCCGAAATTTCCACGTTTTTCAGCATATAATTAATTACTAGGGTCCATTATTCCATTATGAATACTAATAACCACGTGCATAACCATAACTATTAAGGTAACACTAATCATATAACCTTAAAAGCAGCGTATAATAACGAAGATCTTGACTTGAATAATTAAAATTACAAGGAGGTAGAACTTTTAGTTTCAGAAACGAACTATAATTTTAAATCATATGACGTTTTAACAAAGAAATTTTTTAAAGGATAAATATTTATTACAAAGAAAAAAAGTAAAAAGTAAAAAAAAATTTTTTTTTTTTTATTTACCAAATGTTGTCATAATGATTATTGTAAATTGTAATGTACACGTTTTTTTTATTTAAACTCCAATAATGTTTTAATTGTTTTTTTTTTTTTTTTTTTAATCGGGCCCAAAAATCCGGATATGAAACAATAGATGAAACACAAAAAAAAAACCCCCTTTCTCCTCCTTTTATTACGCGATTAAATACTTATTCACGCGAATAATAAACCTTTTTTAAGTAAAAGAGATGATATCGAGGGAATCCATTTTTTTTTAGTTATTTTAATTGTTGAATAAAAAGATTATAAAAGTTAATAAGTTTCTTATTTTAATAAACAAAGAAAAAAAAAAAACATCAGCCACATATTCATATTTAATACAAATAACAGATATATTATATATATATATATATATTTATATTTATATTTAATAGCGGGATAACACAATTCACAATCACAATATCGTAGTTATAACTAGTGAATAGTTGTGATAAAGTTAAATTAACTTTATTTAACTTTACATTCGATTAGTGATTATAACGCGTTCATTTTAAAAAGAATCAATTGTTACTAATTAAAAGTTCATTCATCATTCTTCAGTCTATTGTTCTCTTTATTTATATTAATTCGTAAGTCGGAGTCTTTAAATGGACTCGCGTTTATACATGATATTATTTTAACAATAGATTACGCGCTTTTAACAAAAATAAGATTAACTTTATTGAAATTAGTTTAAAAGAAACTTCTTTTTTTCAAAAAGATTACAAAGAACCAAAACTTTATACTTTTCCTAATTAGTTTGATAATTATAATACTCCAAAAGATATTACAATAATTAAGTTTATTAATAGATATCGTTCTCCAATAAAAAGAATTACTAATTTTATATCAAATGATAAATGTCGTTGTATCTAAATTAGGTTAAGTAAAGTGGAAATTTACCGAAAATGGTAAATTGAAACCTGTTTTACCCTGGTTTAATAATAACACTTAAAAGATAGTCTCATATTATGCAAATCATTATATTATTAAAAAAATATATATTTCTTACCTTTTTTTTACGTTATATTTACTCATTTATAAAGCCAAGAGAACGGGTCCATTCCGGTAATGAAATTCTAAAAAAGAGAAAACTTTAAAATTCTTTTTATTGTCCCTTTTATATCTTTTTACATATATTATTAATCTTTATATCTTCTAAAGGGTATATTATAAATCCGTACTGATGTTGAGTTTGATTCGGTAGAATCAATATCCGGTAATTAATCAATTGGGTCAAGACTCAAGCGGCTGGCGTCATATCACGTGATTCAATTACGAGAGAATTGTGGATTTTTTTTTTTTTGATTATTTTTTCTTTTTTTTGTTTCGTAATTCTTCGTGATTGCAAGTTTTGCAACTTATCTGATATTATTCGACTCCTTGATTGTTGATGATATTGATTGTCAATTACTTTATTCGTAAATTTTTGAATTATACCATTTTTGTGGATAAAGAAGAAAACAAAAATGTGAAGTAACATTATAAAATTCGATATGGTTAATTATGATAATCCTCGACTCCAAGCCTTCGTACCAAAAATGAATGAATTATTAATTTATTTTAAAATTGTCTTGTTTTCTCTCTCTTTTCTTCTTCTTGTAAATTTTTTTTTTTTTTTATTTCTTTTTCTTTTTTGATAATCAATTTTTTTTTCTCATCACTTTTTTACTAAAACTAAAAAAAAACTTTAATTTTTACTAACCTTTAAAGTTCGCATAATAAAAAATTAATAATACCCCTTTTTAAAATGTAACGCAGTATTACGCAGTATTTTTTTTTTTTTTTTTTTTTTTGGGGTT
>QZLH01000004.1:87974-99754 GCA_003833135.1 Oehlia diaphana
TTTTTTTTTTTTTTTTTTTTTGTTAAAAATTTATTTTTTTTGTTTTTTTTTTTTTTTTTTTTTTTTTTTTTAACGGAACAAAAAAAATTATATTAATTTTTACCCGTTTGTACTTATATTACCTCTTTGTAAATTACCTTTTGTAAAGGAAAAAAAAAAAAAAAAAAAAAAAAATTTTTTAATTTTGTTTAATTTTTTTTTGGAAATTTTTTTTTTTTTTTTTAATTTTTTTAAAAAAAAAAAAAAAATTTTTTTTTTTTTTTTTTTTTTTTTGTTGGATTGTTAGATTGTTGGATTTTTGTTGGATATTTGTTGGATATTTGTTGGATTTGTTAAAAATATTTACGAGTAAAAAAAATTGTTTATGATATAAAAAAAAAAAATATTTATTTTCGTTTTCAACAAAAAAAAAAAAAAAAACGGATGTTTTTTATAAATAAAGATATAATAATATTTTAATCCCATTTAAAGGTTATAATAAATTTCTATTATTGGAAAATTTCAAAGTCGGACATTAATTGTTACATAACTTTAAAATTTTGTTTATACCTTATTTAAAATGTTATAAGTATTTGTTTATTCCATTTCTTGTATAGTAAATCTTGTATAGCAAAAAAATATTTACAGAAATCAAATCATGGAAATTATTCAACTTTGCTTACTTTGCTTTAGACTTTTATACCAGGTATCCCAAGTTTACGAAAGAAAATATATGAATATACGAATAAAAAATGATGTTATAAAAAAGTATTTTAACCAATCAAAATGGATCATCCACGGCCAAAAGCTGAAAATTTTATTTTTTAAAATAGGATCGAGTATATGCAATGAAGCAAGAATTATAAATTAATAGAAAAAGAGAAAGTATATGATGGAGCAAGAATAGAAAAAGAAAATTTAAGAATATTTTGAATATTTAAGAAAGAATATTTTAATATAGTCAAACCTTTAGTGAGAAAATAAAATTTTATTGGTATATTCAAGTTTTTTAATAGTATGTCGGTATATCGAATGTCGGTATATCGAATGTCGGTATATCGAGGTTAGACTGTCCATGACTTCGATTCGCCGGAAGTCAATCTATACGGGATAAAGTAAATATCGTTTACGATGTCGTGGTTTACGATATCGTTTGAAAAGAAATACTCTTTGGGTTCAATACTATTTGGTAAAAATACTCTTTTTGCAGAAATATTCTTTGGTGAAGATAATCTTTGGTAAAAATACTCTTACAAAGACATTATAATAAAGCTTTACAGACGCATAGCGGAATCGATGTCTTTAGTCTTCAAAAAATGAAAAAAATTGACTCTCTCGATATTATAAACAGGTAACGTTAATTTATTGTAAATCGAAAATACTAATATTAATTTAAGCCTCCTGTAATTCAAGCCGCTTGTAACCAAAATCCTTGAATTAGAATAGCACTGAGGCTCGTACGGTATATAATTATAAAAACTCTACAATTCACATATCACGTGTTATACAAAATCCAAAAATTTTATTTTTTTTTTTTTCATGTGAAATGATGTGATATTGGATTTTTAATTCAAAAATATTTAAATAATAATAAACTAAACATCGATAGGGGTATGAGTAACTATTTTTAGAACGAAGGGCGGTGAGGTACATATTTATTTATTTCAAAAGAGTAAAAAAAAAAAAAAGTTCTTTACTCTAAATAATATAAGGTTTTTTGATCATAATATTTTGTATGATGATTATCAAAATCAATCCATCTCAAAAGCCTTAACTTTTTCAATGATCGATAATTAAGTTTCGATCTTTTTATTGTATTTATTGTATTTTTATATTGTAAATTATACATGATTTACATGATATATCGATAAGTCCGCATATAATAATAATAATATGTGATATTTTGTTAAAAATATGTTCAAATATGGAAACTTATTGAGAAAAAGAAAAAAAGAAAAAAAAATCACATGTATATTACGAAGAATTATACATTATAGAAATTTTAAATCGCATCATTTAAATCATCTCATTGAATATTGTATATTTGGCTAGTTCGATGATTACTTTTTTAAACTTCATTAATTAAATCATATGATAATTATATATACAAAGAGTAACAAAATATTTTTATATGTATAAATCATAAAGTTTAAAAAAACCGTTGAACAAGGAATTCTAAAACTAGTCATTCCCTTTCTTGTTGTTTTAATAAATACTTTTCCGGTTAAATTAATTTTTTTTTTTTTTTTTTTTTTACGGAAATCGGAAATCATTGTAAAATAAACTTTAAAAAGTCGTAAAGTTAACAGAATGAACTTTTTTTCATTAAAAATGATGCAAAAAATATTAATTAATTTATAAAAAGTACACCAATATTTTAGTAGATTTATATACAATTTGGTACAAATCAATGAAAAATGAATTATATTAAGTTTGAAATAATAATTAAAATAATATTAAATTATGTTATCAATGTTATCTTTTGTAGTACTAATTAATTTGTTACAGCATTCTAAATCATTCAACAAAAAAAAGACTTTATAACTAAATATGAGTAATAACTTTCTTGCGCCACTGGTTTTTTTCGCGTCATAGTTTCACAAATCTCGTGATAACGCGGGTGAAGCGCCACGGGGCCGTTTAATTTAAATATTGTGCATATGTACTACTCAAATTACTATGAAAGATCTACGACCGACCTTTCGGCCCGTTAAATCACGTGATACTTATATCCGAATATCGAAATTATTTTTCTTAAAGCCACTTTTTTATTTTTTGTTTTGTTTTTTTTTTTTTTTTTACATGAAACATGTTTTTTTTTCCCCTTCACCTGTAAAGTAAATTTGGAATAAATTTGATTAATTAAAAAGGATATATATAAAGTGACAATTAAAATTGCAACGTTGCTTTGAGTGATTGATTTGGAGATACAAAAAAGTTAAAGGGGAGAAAGGATATATTAAATGATATATATTAAATGATATAAATTAATGACCATAAATTAAATGATAAATAAATTAAATGATAAATGATGATAAAAAAAAAAAAATTTTTTTTTTTTTTTTTTTTTTTGATTGAAAATTGTAATATATAGTATATGATTATTAAACCATTTTTGTAATTAAAAGGGATTTTGTTATTTTCATATTTTTTATTTTTTTTTACCAAAAAAAATTTTTTCAGCCTGTTGTGTATTGTTACTCTTAAAAGTTTGTGTGAAAATCTTAAATTTAGTTTTTTTTATTCGATTGTGTAATATCCTGTGTATTATATATATATATATATATATATATGGTGTATGTATACGATGTATATGATGTATATATATATGTGTTATTGTGTTATTGTGTGTATATCATATATATATATTAACGTATTAAAAATATATAATAACGTTGTATTTATTATCTATTACTACAACTACTGTAATGTACTAATCGATAAGAAAATAAATTAGAATTCTTTTTTTATTTCTTTTTTTGTGTAATTAAAAAAAAACTTGAAACACGATTTAGTTTGCTTTATTAAAATGATTGAAGTAAGAACGCGGACAATCGCGTAAATAGATCCGATCTCCACTTTAACGAAAAAAGGTAAATTTTAAATATAAAGTACATTAGATTTTTATAATATTCTCGAAATTTGGAATACAAATAAGAATTTTCTCTCATGATAAGATTGTGAGTTGTGTGTGAATGTGTGATTGACGATGAAAAAAAAAATACTTGTTGTTTGCGATACAAAATAAAAAAAAGGAATTTTTAAATTACAAACAAAGTAAGTAAAAAAAAGATAAGTAAAGTAATAGATAGTAAAAAAAATATTATTAAAAAAAGATATATTAGAATAAAAAAAAAAAAGATACCGAAAATAAAATAAAATAAAATAGAATAGAATAATAAATAAATATATATATATATATATTTATATATTTTATTTTTAATATACATATAAAAAAAAAATTTTTTTTTTTTATACAAATCAAATAAACCAATAAAATTTGTACCAAACAAAAAAATAACAAAAATAAAAAAAAAATCAGGTTTTTTTTTTTATCTTACAATCAAAATAATACTAATTACAAATCGTATGTTTGACGACTTTTCAGGTTATTTTTCATAAATGGTAAATTAAAATGCAATTTTTTTTTCGGAGATAAAATTTTCCGTTTTTAACAATATATTGAAAACAGTCAAGATTCGTAAAGAAAAGATCAATTGTTGCGTTACATTCGATGGTCACTTCATATTATGCCATATGATCCTTCTTCAGTATAAACATAAAAATTAAATTTTGCATCAATAGATCAAAATACCTCTCAAAAAAAAAAACCTCCTTTTTATTAAATTCATTCTTTTACATTACATGAATGATTATAATGATTTAATATTTATAATAGATAACGAAAAAAGAAAAAAATTGTATCCCGATAAACATAAAGATTATTCTTTTATCATGATTTATTATTATTGGTGATAATAATTAGAAATTACATCATCTTCCATCAATCCTGGCTTATTAAAGTACAAATATATAAATATATATGTATATATAATATTATATAGTGATTTACCGTAATTCGAAATTATCACATATTTTATCGCGTGTCAAATTTTGTCAAATGTAAATCAATTCCACACATCTGGTCATGCGATTTTACCCGCAGTAATACATTAAGGTATGTGTATTATTACGTACTCTATTTACACGTTGTGATAAAATATATTATGAAATTTCATCATAATGTTAAAGAAAAACAATATGTGCTTAAATAACATGAATTTAACATAATTCTAATCAATATTTTTTTTTCTTAAAAAAGAAAAATCTAAATAAAAATTCTGAATTCGAACTGATGAAATTACGCATGCATCAAATATAGTATGATTAAATATTATTCAAATATTATTTTATTTCGAGACTATGAGAATTCAAAAAGAATTTAGGAAAAAGCAAATATTAATAAATAGAATAAATAGAATTAATAGAATAAATAGAATTAATAGAAATTAATAGAAATTAATAGAAATTAATAGAATTTTATAACATAAAAATATTCTATTACAACGGTATACCTGGTATTGAAACAAGTTAAAAAAGAAATTGCCGCAGTTATCAAGTTGTGTAACCGTATACTGTAACCAAAACTAATAATTCAACCATGACAAATTTGGAACATCATAATTCTCATGGTGAACTTGCATATTAATGCATTAAAAGAAAGGAATCTTGATTTGCATGCTTATCCTCGCGCAATGCTTAAAGTTGTACCAATAATAGTTTATACAAAAAATGTATAAAAATGATAAAAAGGAAAAGTTATACCGAATGTTTTTGCGAGATATTGTCGTTAACATAACATATACATTCATGCAATTATAATCAAATTAAAAATATTGACATAATGTCATCACAGTTAATTAAACCAATAAAAATTTTTATATAATCTCTTTGATTATAAAATCTATCTCTACTTGCAGAAAATAATCAAGAGTGTGTGTGAGTATAACTGGTAACCGTTGTTCCGTGTTTCATAATATCGTTTGAAATATATTTTTAGAAACAATAAAAAAAGAAAGTTTTCGTAATTTAATTTGTTTGGAAAATGAATTAAAAAAAGAACAGGAATGTGGCTTGGATTTTTTGTTTGTATACAATACACATATCTTTTTAATTTCCGCTTAACCTGCTTTAATCTGCGTAATCTTTATTTATTATATTATCTGGAATGGAAATGTGGAAATTTTTCTTTTTTTTTAACTATATCACAAAATATGATGGGTTCTTATATGATGTTTATTATCAAACATTCAAACGTAAGCTAAAATTGATTGGTTAAATTCATTTCTTCTTGTTAGTTAGTTCAACAAAAACCTTTTACACTTTTATAAAAAGGAAATTTCAAAAAAAGGGAATTAAAAATAAACAAATGATAAGAAATATCTAAATCTTTTTTTATCATTATGTTAAAATTGCGTAATTTCTTTCATTATTTCAACAAATCTTGATGTCAATATACATATTTTTTTATTCAAATGCTTTCTTTCTATATATTATTTTATTTCATCCAATGATAAATTTTATTATGTAAGAAAAAAAAAACAAATAAATTTAACTTATTATCCTAAGATAGTATTATGTTGAGAGTTAATTTAACCAATTGGAAATCATTTTTTATAAGTTTATTGAGAAATTGAAATCGATCGGAAAATATTTTTAAAATTAGAATTTTATGCTTATTATTTATTATTAAATTTAAATTTAAATATTATTACTATTTTCGTATGTACTATATATGTATTATTATCAAATATTTATTATATAAAGAAAAGAACAATGATAATTCAAATTTTTCTTCTTCTTTCTTTATTTAAAAAAAAAAAATTATAATCATTTTATTTACAAAAACGGATTACAGTAAGTAAATTAAATGATGTCAATGAAGTTTAAGTTCAACCAATTATCTCATTAATGTTATTCTCATCCTCAAAAAGTCCAGTTGCATGAAAAGATTTAGATTGGTTTAATTTGTGATATAATATAATGATAAAAAAAAAAATATACTGTATATATATTTCTTAGTTCAAATTTGTGATGATTTGAAACAATATAATTAAAGTAAAAAAATGGATAAACTTGCATTTATTATTTTTTACCTAAAATGAAAAATCATATTTTGATATTGTTTTCATTTTTTGGTTGGTAGGGAGGTCTCGATTTTTTGAAATCTAAAGTTGGATCCCATTCATTCTGTCACACTTTCAGCCTTTCACGTGACATGTAAAACTTTCGGCCGATCAGGTTTTTGATCAAATAAGATGATGCGATTTCCCACAAAATGGTCTCACAAATGCTATTTTGGATCATAAAGAAAGGCTTTTTAATGAAAAACATTGTGATTGTGATTAAATAAAGGTTGTACGTGGCAATAAAAAATTCATTTTTTCTTTTTTATGAATTGCTTCTTAATGGCGAAGTTTAGCGTTGTTGACAAGCCACCAACGGATTTATAATATCTATGCATGGGACATTGGAACATTTTTAAGATATTCTATTTAATAATAATGTTATATGTAATACGTTTTAAATATTAAACAGGGGAACTTCAAAATAACTATTAATTTAATTTATTAATAAAATTTTTTATAAATTCGTATTACTTTATTATTTCCAATGAATTTGTCTTGATAAAATATATAAATTATATACATACATATAATACATATATAATATAAATGTATATATATAAATATAAATATATATATATATATATAAAATTACATATATAATTATATATATTATAATATTATATAACTGATAATATTTATATATTTATATGTATGGTATGTGTATTCATAAGGGATTTTTCAATTAAAATATTATCAAAAGTTACCATACATATATTATTCTTTTGAAATTCCCTTAAATGAAAAAAGGATACTATTTTTTTTTTTTAAACCGGGATACTGCATCATTGTTCAAATAATTGGATTAACACAGGTGAAATGTCACCATTGCATGTCAATATGCATTCAAGTACTTTTGTATCACTTCTTGTTTCTCAAAACGTTTTAATTGCATTATTCCTTACTGGGAAAATAATTACTCATATTTTCTGGAAAAATATTGATCCCGGATTATTTTCCGAAATATTTTTTAAAATATTATTAATTATTTACATCTGATGATAAATCAATTTTTTATAAATATAATAATTTCTTGTTTTTATTATCGGAAATTCCATTATTTACAAGTTTACAATATTAAAAGAATATTAAAAGGTGATTAAAGAAATATTAAAGATATTTAAATTTTATTAAATTTTATTAAATTTTATTAAATTTATTAAATTTATTAAGTTTTTAATTATTATTTATTATTAAAAAAATAAAAAATAAAGAATTTTTTTTTTTATTAACTATATTTTTTTTAATTATTACTGCGGATTACGATTTTTTTACTTCCGTACTCCGTACTCCTATACTTTCGTACTCTTATATCTTATACGCCTATACTTTCAAACTGACATATGTGTACGTATATAAAAATAGATTCAAACAAAAGTACAAACGTCCCCTGGTTTTCTAAAAATTTGAAAATTTCTAAAATTTCTTGTTTAAAAATATATGTTATATATATCACAAATTTATAAATCAATCACTTAATTTCTTGATTTTTTTTTTTCACTGTGATAACGCGTACTTACATGTAAGGTTAATCAAAATTGAAACAATTTTTAATTGTGATTTGTGATTTTATAATGTACAATTTTTAATTATTGTGTAAAATATAATAAAAATGTTTAGATTGAAAAATATTTATTTATTATTGAAACTCCAATCATAATCTTTCTGATTTACATAGAAAATTCGAAATAAGGTTATCTAACGTAATATATAGGTCTTATGATCACAAAATTCATATTTTGGGGGAAACAATTCATGAGAGAATCACATTTATTTTGTAAACAAAAGATTTTATTGGCGCGTTCCCCCCAAAACAATTGGAACAACTCTCTTGAAACGCGTAAAGAAAATGAATGAATGAAAAAAAAAAAAAAGTTCATTATCACCTTATTAAAGATAATTATTTCATATTAGGAAAATTAATTTATGCTTTTAATTAAATTATTATTAGAAAATGAGTTTATATTATAAGAAAGAGAAGAGAAAAAAAAAAAAAAAGTGCGGAGAGAAAGTCCGGAATTAAGGTTCGTTAATTAGAACCTTTTAAAAAAACCTTTTAACTTCATTTGCTTAAAGTTTTCTTCGATTAAAAAAGAAATTGATATTGTAAATCAATAATATCATGTTATCATGTTATTATATTCGCGTTAACAAATAAACAAAAACTCATAACTTTATAATAATAAAGTTAAGTTATCTCATGTATTAAATAATGTATAACATAAATACTTTAAAATTTTGAAACAATTTGATAAATATATGTATTTAACCCCTCATTATTTCGGTGTTGTAATCCGATTATTTATTTATTTTTTTTTTCCATTTTTTTTTTTTTTTCATATGAATTTATCCTGTTTTACAATTAAGATAATAAAAAAAATATATATATATATACAATACATAATATAGATTACATGACAATAAGAACAAAGAAAAAATTAATTACGAATTAATACGGTTAATTAAAGAATATGAAAAGGGATCGATCATCTTCAATTTATTCCTGAAAAATGCATTTTTTTTTTAATGGGGAACAAGAATTTATTTGTTACTGTAGGAGTCACAAGAAATTGTTTGAAATATGCATAAATAAATAAATGGATGGATGAACAAATAATATTATAATATAAATATATTATTTAACGCGAAAAAAAAAAAAAAAAAAAATTTTTGATGAACTTCGGAATTAATTTTCTTCCCTTATGTACAATAAGAGATTTTTTCTCAATTGAATTTTAATTATTAGTTTTCTTTTTTTAAAAACAACGGAAAAAAAAAAAAAAAAAAATGTTTTGTCAACTATATTTGTTGAATTTTAAAGTTTTTTTTCAATTTCTCGCGTTACATTTTCGTATCATTGTGATAATTTCATGATAACAATAATCGCATTTCCTTCTCATCATAGACGTACTATGACTCATTTTAAAATCTATTACATAAAAAAACTTTCGAAACTTAGGGCTTTACTAAAAATGAATGACAGCACGTGTCGATCATTTTGCATATCGTTGCATAAAAAATAAAACTGTTACATGCGTAAAGGAAAATTATTCACCTTTAAAGAAAAGTATCAACAGAATCAGCAGACATGTAACTCAAGTTTATATAAAACGTGGCATTTTTATTATATGAACTAACATATAAACAGGAATGTGTGATAATGTGATGTAAATGTGTACCGCGGGGAAATGAGGATAACGTTTCAGGTGAGAAAAACAAAGAAAAAAAATATTCAACTATTTTACGCCAAATAAAACCAAGAAAAAGAGATTATAGGAATCAATTGTGATGAAATTTTTTTTTTTTTTTTAAAGTTTAGGAAGCAGATATTTTAGGAAATCATTAATTAGTCAAAGGAAAAGGAAATGGTTTTATATTATTGTTGAAATAATTATAATTATAATGTATAATTGTTCTAATAGATATCATGATATATTTTTTTTTTTTTTTTTTTGTACGCAAAACGCAAACCACAACAAATTAAAAAAATTATAATGATCGGATCATCAACCCTTAATATATATTTTTTTTTTTTACAAAGAAAACTCCGATAATCATTCTAGAAGGTACAAAAACAATTCATGTTTCAGAATTTTTAAAATAACGTTAGCAGTTAACGTCAGGCATTAGCTAAAAAAACTAAAAAAAAACGTGGCGATTATCTTAACATTTACCTTATTTTATTTCTTATTTACTCATCTGTTCAACTGTTCCACCGCTCTCTCCGCACTCCGTAAATGCCAAGGAGTTCATTCAATCTCCAGATTCAAAGAAATTTTATATGATTTATTTATCATACTATTTATCATTCATGTATCTCACTTTACAACTTAAAAATTTCTTTCTTTTTTTCTTTTCTGTGAACCAGGGGTCAATTAGTTCTTGTATTGAATTTTTTCACAAAAAAAAAAAAAAAAAAATACCAAGAAAAAATAATAAGAAAAAAAAAAATATCCTGGATTTTCAACTTTCTGATTAATTTCTATTATTAGAAGTTTCACCTGAAAAAAAAAATTTATAAATAATTGGATTATTGTGCAATTTTTTGTGTTCGCCTATAATAGGCAATATTATTCAAAGCTTTACCTGGTATATTTTGTAAATTGGAGTTTCACAAAAACGTAATTACTAAATTTCATCAAATAGTATGTAACCCCTTTGATGTTTCAGGCAATTTTTAATGATGAAATTTTATTATTTTTTTTTTTTAGATTCTATATATAAATTTTTAATTTTTTTTTTTTTTTAATGGGTACAAAAAATTTTAATTTTAAAACGTGGGAAACGTGGGATTGAAATTACTTATCCAATCATTTTTATTTTCGTCAATCTTATTTCAAATTACTGACATTTTACCTTGACTATTTTACCTTTAAAAAGACAATTTTTATGTATATAAATATATTCACAATATAGATATGTATTTTTTCACAATATATAAATAATTTTTTCACAATATTATATATACCTATAATACTGGGGACCTATTCTTTAATTATAATATATTTTCCATACAGGGATCAAACAATGAACATTGTACCTTCTCAAGCTTTATAATGTTTTTTTTAAAAAAAAATATATTTTTTCGCCTAATTTAGTAGTAGGATGGCTAGTAAAGGACGTGATATGTGGCAAAGTGGCTTGTGATTAGTGATTAGTCCGAGCATGTTGTAATTTATATTAGATAGTGAATTCGGGGCCATTTACAGTACTGAATTAAAAATTTTGTCTTACACAAACAAATCATTGTGATTTTATACCATTTTATCACAATTATATAGTAATATATTTTTTACTTTAAATATATATTTAAAGTACAAATATAACAAAATATACATTGATCAAGAATTTATCAGTTCAGTTGAGAAATAATATTCACAGAACTTATATATAAGAGGTGGTTGGATGCGATTTTTTTCGTCGTCAAGATTTTATTTCCTTGTACATTGTCAATAATCTTTTATTTTTTTTTTTTTTTTATTTTTTTTTACAAAAAAAAAAAAAAAAAAAAAATTTTTTTTTTTTTTTTTTTTAGATTTTATATATAAATTTTTTATTTTTTTTTTTTTTTAATGGGTACAAAAAATTTTAATTTTAAAACGTGGGAAACGTGGG
>QZLH01000004.1:109718-175467 GCA_003833135.1 Oehlia diaphana
AAAAATAAATTTTTTTTTTTTTACACTTTTTTTTTTTTTTTTTTTAAAAAAAAAAAAAATCATCCAATAAATTACCTTACTAATAATAATTATTATTATTACAATAAACCTTCATTAAATCTTCATTAAAATATAATATGTTCTTATGTTCTTGCTTTCTTTTCTTTTTTTGTGCATAAATTTTAGAATAATGAATAATGATTTAATCGTTATTCATTATATCCACGCGATTAGAAAGATACTTGACATACTTGACGAGATATTTGAACAGGTTGAATTCTTAAAAAGTAAAAAGGACATTAACGGTCCAAATCGGCCGTTGTAAATCTGCATGGAATTTTACCATTCTATGGACTTATTATTGACAGATTTTTACGTGGGATTTTCTTTAGGCACAAATATATATATATTTCTTATTACAATATTCTCAATATTCTTAACTTATTGAACAATTCAAATTTATTAATTTTAAATCATCACAATATAATGTGATTTGTAAAAGTCCAAAAAATCACTTTCTAATGAAAAGAAAGAAAACAAAAAAAAGGGAAACGCCAAATGTACAAATTTAATATTTTAAATAAAGTTTGACATGATTATTATTATTTTTTTTTTGCACACACTTTATTTTTGGTTTAAAAAATCAAATTTGGTTTTAGGCGTTTTTCTTACATGCAGATTTGAACTAATTATGTTGATTTGTTTCTCTTGTATAGTTAATCATTTACTTTCGTTTTGGAATTTGAAATGATGCCTATGATGGTGAAAATTGTTATATCATACATACAGTACATATAAATATGCTTGTCTATATTTAATTAACTTGATCGAAAACTTAAATTTCGATCAAATTTAAAAAAGGCGATCATTTTTTTTTTCAATTACGAAAAAAGAATACAAATAAAATAATTCGGAGACTAAGAAATTTTTTGAAACTTCATTAAAATATTCCGAAATAATCATCGAATTCCGAAACTCCGACATTAATTTATAGTTTTTTCTAAAAAAAAAAAAAAAAAAATATTCCGGAATAAAATTCGAATTCCGAAACTCCGTAAGCTTTAAAACATCCCGGAAAATAAAAATATTGAAATATATCGGATCTTAAACTCCGAACGATTCAATAGTAAGAGAACACTTTGTGATGATTGATGTTGTTCAATAAGTGAAGAACACTTGTGATGATTGATGTGTTCAATTAACCCATACATTATTGTTAAATGTTCAATTAATTCATACATTATTGTTAAATGTTCAATTAATTCATACATTATTGCAGGAATAGATATTTCGGATATTAGCGAACAATAATAAAGGAATTTACAATATTATCGACCATTAAAATGATCATTCATGTAAAATATTTGCATCTATAACGAGATTGCAAAAATAGAAAAGAAGTTATTAATTTGATTTCATGAAAAAAAACAAAAGTTCAAATTTTGTTTTACTATAGCGGTATGGCTTTACAAAAAGGAACTTCCCGTAGAACTGCAGCAAAAAAAGCGCCTAAATTCCAACTATAATAATTAATTCAAGTGACATAATGAATATGTGAAATAGAGAGAATTAACTTAGACAAGCATGTTAAAAGTTCGAATTTAAAACATCTGAGCTTTAAGGCAACAAGTTAATTAAATTAATTACGTTATTGATCCCATAATTTAAAAATTATAAATAAATCAAATAAAGAAATATTGAGAATTATAATTCAATTTTTTTAAAAAAAGTTCATTTAAAATGCCCAAGCTTATATAAAATACAGAAACGGTAACATTTTTTTTTATTGGTTAATGACAATATTTATATAATAATCTTAATACATTCCTGAATATTTAAAATATTTAAGTAAAATTATGATCAGAATTAAAAAAAAATTAATTTCAAATTATAAATAAAACTTAATTGATCACTTTATTTATTATATAATCTTTCGTTACGCTCCTAACATAAATAGATTGTTCGTATTTCACTAATTCCTTCATAATATTTTATATCTTTGAAAGTTCTGATTCATAAGGAATCCAGTTTATTCGAATTGTTCTGAAATCATTTCGATGCATATGAACGATTAAATTTGAAAAGTTTCTATACGTGTTAGGTTTAATAAATACGGATTTAAACACTATAAAGACCAGGATTCAATTCCATATTTCGTGAGACATACATTCGAAGTTCAATAAACTCGCTACTCACGTGTTAGAATTATCATAATTATTATACGAGAATATAAAGTATGACCTCTGTTCTAAAATTGGTAAGAATGATTAGTATAATAATGTTAAAATTCTACACCGTATAGCCGATAATTGAAATAATTGATCATTATATCATAACTAAAGGATTATGCAATTGCTCATATTCATCCATCACTATCATTGCAATCAACAATTCTCCAATATTGAGTTATGGAATATTATGCTTGCACAATACCAATAAATATTTCTAGAGTAAATAGCAAAAATGGCTAGTAATTAAACAAAAATAGTCTTAAACTTGTTACGCGTTTCAACATAGATTTATATCAAAAATAATATACTACTGGAGATCAATTAATTGTATGTTATTTTCAAAAAAAAAAATTCCCCTCAAATTCCTAATGGCTTCTTATCTAAGAAAAAATATAATCATTTACTTGTTTTTCCTGTCAATTATAATTGTATTATTGGACATCATTATCTTATGGTAAGAAGCGAGAGATCAAAAATTTGTATCATATCAAAAATATTTCTTTAAGTTTTAACAGAAGAAATTGGTAATTGATCCAGCGCGAAAGATATAAAAGACATATGTCTACCAATAATTCAGACATAAAGAATCGGATTGCATTAATTTCATTTACAAATAAACGATTCATTTACATATCAAATTTTTAATGGATCAGTCTTTTATAAATATTTTTTCTATCATTATATATAGTAAGTACGAGCATGAATGATTGATTATTCAATCCGTTGATTGTGTATTTCCTAAGTTTATTACGCAGTTAATCTTACACTGTGAGTTCGTCCAACTTCGAAAGTTTTTCTTTGCTGTATTTAATAAGCATTTTATATTTTTTAGACTCTTTGCATCTTGAAGGAGGCCTGAACGACTGTACGAAAAACGGAAGAAGTGAAGACGTTACGTCATTTACTCGTGCATTTTTTTATAAAATAGATTTACTTTATGTGATCTCTAGATCTCTACAAAGCGGATGTTGAGTTGTTGGAAAATGAACCGTAAAAATATCTATGATTAACTTGAATATATGTAAGCGTACTTAATTAAAGAATGTAGACAATCATAAAATCTGTAATTTGCTTTTATTACACAGATATATCTTGACACTTAATGCATTTAATAGATTACGTCTGATATGGCTGTCAGTATGTTTCAACTGCAGACGATCTTGTATTTATCTGAGATTTGTGAATTATGTGAATTATGTCAACTTTAGATCGTTGGCATTACGAAAGATAAATCATTGTATAATAATGAAGTCGGGGAGTTATCAGAAATTTGTGTCAACTTTAGATTGTTAGCGTTACGAAAGATAAAATCATTTGTATAATAATTTTTATTTTTATATTTTACTTAATATCTCATCAAATATTAATTCTAGAAATACAATTTTACTACCATTAGATTCGTCTTGTTGAGACGATTCCAATGAACTATATTTCATCTTTTTCTGATCACTGGATCAAAAGTTAGCAAACTGCCTGATTGGTGACGGTAATGAAGTCAGGGAGTTATTAAAGTTATTAATGAGAACTTTATCAAATTTGATTTATTCCTGCGAATAATCAAGTTATAGTTATACGTATAAACGAATCAAATAATTTTTACTTGAATTTTAAAAAGATTTATTATAGCTCTTGCAAAGTAATCAGGTTATAGTAGAAACAATATAAGTAATAGTAAGTATTAAAATATTCATGAAATAATGATGAGAGATTTTAATTTTAATATGTTTTATTTTTAAGTATTCTTTTAAGAATTATTGGAAAATGTGTAGGTTAATTTATTTCGATACATTTTTTTTCTATTTCATCAATCAACCGCTCCATCATTAGTACTTTTGCTTTTGATTTCTCTTCCATTCCTTAAGTTTATTGTTTAACAAATTTCCAGAGAATAAAGGCTTCACGAACTTTACTATTTGGAGAGGGATTAATTTTAAATGTATCTTCTAAGAATGCTAGTTGTTCGGGAGTAGCACGAACTCACTTCCTGTTATTCTTTGATGGAGGATGTTAAAAGTTATTGGTGATTCTTAAAGAAATCAATTAATATCTAAGATAATTATATAAAGTATATATATTAAAAAAACCATAAGAAGTGGGGATTAAAGACAATTATAAATCATTCACCCTCTTCCCTACCTCTCAGAAGCACCTATTACCCCTCAAAAAAAAAACAAAAATTATAATTGCACGATATTCATCAAAAGAAAGAAAATTTCAACCCTAAATAAATCAAAAATAAATCTATTTCAGAAAAGACCATAATTTACCGATCATCTAAGTAATAATCCATTCATATTGCTGCCTGAACTACGATGATTTAAACATCGTTTACCATTCTGTTGATTACGACACTCATCTAAAGAAAAAGTTTTGAAATAATTGATCAAATAAAGTTCAAAATTGTAATATAATCATTTATCTACACCCAAACAATGCAAAATTTTCATACTTGGCATTGTTCAAATACCTGATGCTAGGATTAGATTTGATTTAAATTTAATTTGATTCCATTCAGACTTAAAAAATTGAATTTACAACGTATTATCCAATATCTAAGCCATTTGTGGCTGTTATTTATAAAAAATTTATTCGTTAAATCTCAGCTTTATACTGGTGCCTTGTTGATTTGCTTGAGTATTTGGCTGAGAGTACACCATAAATGAAAGACTTTAAACTATGCCATTGAATTTGTGTGTTTAAAGTGTTATTTTGTTCTAATTATCTATCAAATTATCTTGTTTTACCAGAAAGGTATTTTATTTTTAAGCATAAAGTCATGAAAAAATAATTAAATATATCACGAACTCTTTATTGTTCTAGGCGAAATTCCGAGAATCGAACTTTGTATTTTGAGATTCACGTCAAACTTTCGACAAAGTGAATGATACGTGAAAGCAATCATTATTGTTGCACGATGTATAATGAATCACGCATTCTGTGTAAAGTACTCTGTACAACTTTATATATAAATTCCATGAAATTTAGTAGCGAATTTTTCTTTCCTACTTAAATAATGTATTGTACTTAAATAATGTATTGTGATTTTTTTTTTTTAAAAAAAAAAGAGAGAGAACCTTTGTAATATTTCTATTTAAAGATGAGAATAATATACAGTGAATTTACTTATTTATATGAGTAATTAACTTTTTAGACTGAATAAATTCAATAATATTTGTCTAAAATATTAAGCAACGATATAATAGGATTCTGGTATAAGATCTTTATATTTACGAGTTCTATGAGTACCAGTAGGTCTTCCTTCAAGATCAACAGATTGTAAATGATGTATACCGAGAAATTCATCTACATCGTATTGACTTTTAAAATTTACTGCTGTAGGATAATAAACACCATCTCCTTCATATTTTATGAGAACAAAAATTTGGATATCTTTCAAAGAAAAAAAAAAATAAGTTAAAAAAGAAAAGTAATATCATAAAGAATCAAGAGTCAAGAAATTAAATGATACCTTTATTTTCCACGAAATTACCTTCATTATTAATTATTTTAATTTCAAAAGGTTTATCTCTAGAATTTTCATTTGTAATGTCTTTAATATCAGTAGTAGGATCTATAATTTTTCCCGTACTATCAACAAGTGTTAATTCAATTAAAGAATATTGTGAAATTTCTGGTCCATATTTTGGTTTTGCTTGTTCAATTATTGTTTCCGCTGTTTCATCCACTGATACTTTAACTGATGTCACTCTTGGTGTATCTTTTACATATACCCAAAATTTTTTTGTTCCTATGTGCTCCATTATGAAAGTAATACGGATTTACAACAAAGATGAAAAGCAAAATTTTGTAAGAACAATGAAAAGAAGGTTATTAGTTATATAAATAAAATGGATTGTTCTACAAGCCTTCTTGTACACAAAACGTCATTCAGAATTTTCACTTTTAGAACGCGAGACTCATTAAAAAGAAAAAGAATTTAGTTTAATCACAAACACGTTGGTTGAACCTATAACGTTACAAACGTTACACTGATCTTTTAATGACACGTGATTGACGTGATTGATAACGCAGTATAAGTCGAAGTTAAATGATGTTCCCTTGTTTTTAATCTCTTTCTTTTTAAATTTTTTTAATCGAAAATATGTCAAATTTAGATATTCGATTAATAAAGGCTAAACTTGAACAATTAGAAAAAGAGGTATTAACCAAATTGTTCATCTTTTTTTATAAAAAAAAAAAAAAATTTAATAATTTAATGTACAAATAATTTATAGTATAAACGAGTTGATTTAGTGAACGTAGAATTATCTTCATTACGAACTAATGCTGTAAGTTGTTTATACTTCTCTTCTCCTTGTAATGTACTCTAATTTTTTATTTTATTTATTTATAAAGACGGTATATCAAAGGAAGACAAATACAAATATATTATTCCTCGTGGAAGACATACAAGCACTTAAAACCGATAAAAAAAGTTTGTTTTATTTATATTTTGTTTTCGAGGAAAATATTGATTAATTTAATTTAAATTTTTGTTTTTTTTTAGAAGAATTAATGAAAGTAAAAAATGATTTAGAGAAAACTAAAAAAGAATTGGACAAACTTGCGCGAAAAGCATAGATCGGTAAGCGCTAAAATAAAAATCCCGAAATAAATTAATTACCAATTATAGTTTAGTTAATAATTATTTATTCACTTCACGTGAAATAATAAATTGACAAAAACTGACTCTTTAGTCTATACTCTACAAATTTTTTTATTCCTTTTTTCCAAATATCTTAAAAAGATAATGTCATGGCAAAGATATGCAATAAAAATTCTGGCAACATCTATTGGAAAGAAATTAATAATATTTGGTATTGCCAATGTATGTTTATTATTTGGATACCAAATTTTTATCCGAAAATAGTATTTCTTTTTTTAAATTAGTGCCAAAATATGGCATGTTCTTTATCTGGATACTAATCTTTTTTCTTTTTCCGACAATAATACCATAAATTAGATGTATGGGGTTCCACGTTTATATCGTAGAGCATTGGAAATAAATAATAAAATTTTTAAAAAACCTGAAACGAGAAAGTTTTCAGCAAATTTATTAAAACAAGGATTTTTATTACCAAACACATTAAGTTCTAAATTGACACGAAAACCTGTCACAACTTTTCCAAATTCTTCTTCATCTATTATAAATAGTAGCAGCACTAGCAATACTGTTGCTACACCTTATACACCATCTAGATTAGTTATACCTTCTCATCCTAATCTTCCCACAGGTTCTATAAAAAATCCGACTACACCGACACCAATTACACAAACCACGACTACAACCACATCAGCATCCACGCCCGCGCTCACGTCCGCTTCTACATCCACGTCAAAGTCCTCATCCGAATCTGCATCAGCATCCACGTCCACAAATTCAACCGATACTTCATTCATATCTTCCACAGTTGCTAATCCAAAGGAACCTCCTCAAAAATAAGTTTTAGTCATTAAATCGATTCTCATTACAATTTAAATATATACATATATACTTGTATATTCCATAATGAATGAAATAAATTCATAATTTTATTAAATGTGGTTGGTTCATTTAATTAGATAATTTGTATTTAAAAATAATGGAGAACCAAAAAATTTAACCTGGGTAGAATATCAATCAGAGACTTTTTCAAGTTAATTTGAGTGTTGATAGAAGATAGGGAAGGAAAGAATTTAAAATGTGTACACAAGGATTCCTTACCAAGCTGTCTCTGAACAAAGAAGGTAATTTCAGAAAAGTAATGTGCACCTTGTGATGATATTTGATACGGCACGTCAACAATATTACGAAATTCAATATCAATAGAATTCAAAGCAAATGATCGATTCCAACATTGTGAACGTCGTGGATATTTTTTTGGGAGCCTAATAGCATTAAAGTATTTGCATCGACTGTTTATAGTACCGTATACTCGATATTGTTGTAATTGGAAGAGTTATTATTTTTAGTAATATATATATTTAAAAAATCTTACAGTTTGTAATTAAAATGGAAAATATCTTCATCATCATGATTATGATGCGAGATTCTTCGGGATGCTATGACATATTACATTTGAGTGAAGAAATTAGATATGCCCAACAAAGTTTCAACATAACTATACGAAAAATCGATCGCTTTAATCCAATTTGTTTAAACAATTAGTTTTTTATTTATAACTTCAATAAAAAAAACATTTCCTCTAAATAGATCTAAATTAAATAATACTCGTATTGCTTGCTACGTAAAAATATGAAAATTAGATAAAATATAATTGGTATACGGCTTGATAATAACCAAATAGTAGACTGATTACAGACCTCTTTGAAAATACCAAACGTCTTCATCAACATGTTTGGTCAAATGTGACATGAAAAAATACGCTCATCTTTTCTCGCTCCTCTGGTAATGATCTAACATCGAAAACAAAATCCCATCCTTTAAATGATTCACCAATTAATTTCTTGTTAATAGGAATTTTTCGATTTTTACTTGTTCAAAAGCTAAATTGTTTTTTTTACGCAATAATAGTGTAAAATTATCTAATTTTGTCTGTATTATATGGCAGTCCTGCAAGTTTGAGACAATATATATTACGTTCTTAACGCTTTTCTTGATTAAGGTCGATAAGAATGACACGAGCGGCATCTTTGTAAAACCAAACGTTCCATTTGTCATTGATATCTTCAGATTTTTTATGTGATGAAAGCCGTTTGGCACATGCCAATCGATAAAAACTAAACTTGATAATAATCTTTTGCTAATCAAAGTAATGATAAATCATACTAAAAATTCAATTGTTAACAATTGTCAAACTCATTTTGATATTTAATAAGAGCGGAAAATAATGTTAAATCGGTTAAACAGTTTCCCCGGAAAAATTCGTGTCGCTAATCTTATTAGGTGTTAATATTATAACATTTTAGAATAGTGTCATTAATGGCAAATACAATTTTTTCACACGTCGTTTGATATCTTATTTAAGAAGTTCTTTTTTGTCTTAGAACGTAATCATTCGTCATCAAATGGTACATTCCGAAAGAACTCGATAATCAAAAAACATTGCCGATTATCATCAGATAGCCGCAGTACAGTTTTTACGTATAAAAAAGACTATAAATATGACATAATTGCATTCAGGAATTATTCCGAATAAAAAAAAATTTTCGCAATGTCTTTTCGTCCACCAGCATACCGAGGATATGGTCATTATTGTATGTGTCAATTATATGGTATTTTATAATAAATTTATAATATGAAAAATATAGAGTTTTTATTTTCTACACGTCAGGAAAATGCGGAGTGTGTTGGGTGGTTTGAGTGTTTTGCGTGTGCTATGTAATGGTGGCAAAAAACAATTTTTTACAAAAAAAATTCTGTTCCCAGGTAAATAATAGAACATAGAAGGGATTGAACCTTAGGCTCTGCTGCCAAGCATGAGGATGCATTTTACAGAATACGAATTCCTAAATAAATATAAGAATATATATATACATATAAATTTCTTTTTCTTTTGCCCGCAATAGATTATTCATATGTTCAAAATGGGACGCATCGAACGATTATAATAGATGAAGATTCAAACGTTCCGTTTGATAATACGAGTCAAGCTCATTATTATAGTTATAGTGGCTATACGAATGATTATGGTCATACGAATAGTTCTACGAATTATTATACGAATAATACGAATGAGAATACCGAGAATAGGTTGGCGGCGCAGCAGCCTTTTCCTAATTATGTACGTATAAAGTTTTCTGCGCCCCCATTAAAACAACATATAGTAAAGAAAAGCTACAAATTTTCTAAAAATTTTTTTGTTATATTATTGTTTTTAATCGTAATTTTATTATTTGCAAAGGTAAGCAATTTAGTTAATGTATTTTATCTATAAAATTCGAATTATTTGATTTAATTCTATCTTTTTTTTTATTATTATTAGCGTCCGTTTATGGGTAATTCATTCTTTAATAGCAATGGATGGCATCAACCTAATATTCCATGGAAAGGTCTAAAAGAATTTGTAATCGACCCTAAGGAATTCAATAACCTTGAATTAATCGTATCTGGTAGCACTGTAAGTCGTAATATATCGCTCAAATATTCTACATTAAACAAGCAATACCTATGTTAATATGTTAATTCATTCTAATTAGCATGGAAATTTACTTATAACACGATCATCAAATGATACATCATCGATTAAAGTTAAAACACAAATATTACTCAGTGACGAAATTTTACAAGACAAAGTTGAAATATTGCCATCTGATGATTCACCAAATTTTATTCTTCAAGTGAAAACTCCTGAATTTTGTGCTTTTCCGAATTGTGTATTAACAAATATTGACATCACGTTCCCAAGAGATTTAAAAAAATTTGGTAAATTTTCTATTAACGTTATTAACCTTAATATTAATGATGATGATTTGAAAAATATCACATTTGATAATGTTGATTGGAAATTAAATCCTTCTATAAATGTTAAGGTAATTATTATTATTGTCAAATCAAATTAAGGCAATCACTTGCTAACATAAGTCTATTTTATAGGGTTTAAAATCACGCGAAATTAGTGTTAAATCTCGGGGTGAAATATCTGGAAACTATAATATTTATGATTCTCTTTTACTTCAAACTAGTAATTCTCAAATAAATGCTACCACTAATTCTTTTTCTGGTTCGACACCAAAATCAATTAAACTCGTCACATCTAATGCAGCTATTCGAGGAACTTTTCCTTTAGCGCTATTATTTAAGGCTCATACATCAAATAGTGGTATAAATTTAAACATAGCAAGAGCATCTCAGCAGAATTCCGGTAAAGTTATTTTAGATACGAGCAATGGAAAAATTAATGGTGTATATGATGTTAATGGTGAATGGCATGCTTCAACAAGCAATGGTAATATTAATGCTAAATTAAATCTCGTTAATTCATCTGAGCTTGTTCGAATATCTGGAATGACATCAAACGGAAAGATTAATACTTTAGTTGTAAGTTTTCTTTTCTTCAAAATTACAAACTTTATAAATACATATATGTAATTAATTAATTATTAATATTACTTTTTATTTAGTCTGACTCATATAAGGGTCGATTTAACTTACAAACTTCTAATGGAAACATCACAATTAAAGGAAGTCATGACGATTTAAATTATGATGCCAATACTAGTTCATCAAAAAATGGTTATAAGAGTGAACGTAACAATAATGAACTTACATTACGTAGTTCAAATGGTAAAATTGATTTAGAATTTTTTTAAGAATTAAATATTAATATTTATTATTTCAATACTTCATTATTTATGATTTTATTGCATATCATTACATTATTAAATTAGAATGTAAATAAATCTAGATTTTTCATAATTATATAACTAATAATGTAATTATTTATATACATATATACCATTTTTGTATATACAATTTTAAAAAGAAAAAGGATGTAGTTTAACATCATGCGGCGTAATTGTCAGCAGACAATAATAGTATTGTCTAAATTACATTCCTTGTGAAATTTTGGTTCTATTTCAGTAAAGAGTATATACGACAATATCCGTCTTACGAAGATTTTGATATAATTGATCATTTTATCTTGCAGAGCTGCGAGAAATCTTTGTGTTTCTAATTGTTGCAACATTATTTCTCGTTCTATTTATTGCAATATCTGTTGTAATGCATTAGTCGTAATATTTGTTGATTCTGTCGAATACTTACTTTCTGATTCTGCTGAGTATTTTCTCTTCGTATTAATTGTTGTGATACCTACCATTTTCCCATGTGCTAATAATGACAGTATAAGGACCGGAATTTTTTTAACTCGATTTCCTTATATAGGGATTGTATTTCACAAAAAAAAAATTAGACCAAATCGGGTAAGTAAAATTATTAAATTACCATCCAATCATTATAATCTATTTTATGTATATTTTATTTTATGTACTGAAGGATTCGTTTAAGTCCAACTTTATTATATTATTATTTATGCGTTCATGCCAAAAAAAAAATTGTCTTGTGAATTTTTAATCGTATTATTGATACGCCTAATGAATAATTGATTAAAAGATTAATAATAGTTGTCATCTTGTACGACATTCTAATTGCATCATGATTCTCAATCGTGTAACTCCTTTTTTAATTTATAAATCGATCCTTGGATCATTTAACCCCCTTTTGATTTTTTTGATTTTTAATCGCCATAATATATAATCTTAGTTATGAAGAAAAACATTTTTCTTGTGTGCTTTTTCTTAGTAGTATTTACAAATGCCGTTCCACTTCATAATGGGTGTATTACAACATACGAAGAAGAAAAACAACTACTTCTTCTTGCAAAAGAGTTCCCTGTGAACACTGTAACCGAAACTATTTCTGACTGTAGCAATGGTAATGATATCCTTCAAATTGATTATATTCATCTAAGTCCAGATCCACCGCTCAAGGGTAGACAACTAAAAATTGATGCGGCTGGTTTTTTGAAGGAAGAAGTTGGACAAGGTAGTTACATTGACGTGACTGTAAAGCTGGGTTTAATTAAACTTTTACAAAAGAGATTTGACTTGTGCGAAGAATCTCAAAAAGTCGATAAACCTTGTCCACTCGAACAAGGAGATCAGAAATTATCGACTACTATTGACTTACCGAAAGAAATTCCTCCTGTGAGTATTTATATTATAACATTTTACTTTCGTTTTTATATATAGCAATTTCTTCATTTCATTTAATAATTTTTTTTTTTTTCTTAACTCTTCGTTATCAAGGGTAAATATATCGTTGATGCCCTAGTTTATACGCCGGATAATAGACGTATCGCTTGTTTAAAAGCGGTCGCCATTTTCCGTCCATAAACTCGTGAAGTTGAACTTGGATTATTTTATTTTTTATTTTAATTTTATTAGTTAGTTTTTTTTTTGTGATTATATTTTTTTTTTTTTGTAAGATAAGCATATAGTCATAATTTTTTTTCGTAATTCAAATGTGCGTAATATTATAATTTTTGCCTTTCGAAAATGTCTTATTTTTTATTTAAGTTAGAAAGTTAGAAAGGTATAAAGGCATATGTACGGTATTGTGGTATTTTTGTTTAAGTTTGACACCAGTTTTATTAATAAATAAAGGAGGCGTGTTAAAAAATATAACTTTTGGTAAGTTAACCGATCAGTTTCGGTCTTTTGTCATTCTTTGTCGGTTAATAACTTTCTTTCATGTGATTAACTGTTATATTACCGTATTAAAAAAGGTAAAAATCTAGATGTGTCATAAATTATAATATTCAGGTTATCTAATTGTCTAGGTCTTTCCAGATTCATGTAATTTTGTAATTTTTTTTTCCACGTGCGTGCTTATCTTCTACTTTTTTGTTTATTTGTACGACTTATCAAGATTTTCGACGAACAGTGATACTTTTTTTATAATCCTCCGAGAAAGGGAAAACTGGAATGAATTCCGTTGTCCGATACATGATAATATTCAAATTTTTATATTGATATTACATAAATATTACACAAGGTGAAAGTAATAAATGAATCCGACATAAGAGATTACCATTCAGATTAACTGATTAATACTTAGTGAAACTCTGCAACGTGACCGCGTCATCACTGGTTTGCGTAAGCTCTTTCCCCTTGATTATTGAATATTAGCTTCCTAAGCCTTCTCTAGGATATTTTACGGTTCTGACCAGCAAATATCGCGGCTTACTCCGTGTAAGTTCATTATTATAAATACCTGCTGGGAAATCCATCCGTTTTGTAAAAACTTTTTCGTTTAACTCAACACGTTTCGTTTTTTTAAAAAATCTATTTTGTTTTTATTTTTGTTTTATATATCAAAAAAAAAAAAAAAGTATTCGAAGAAATAACTTTGACTGAGTATAAAATGTCTGAGGGAAAGGGAAAACTAGTGTATGTAAATTACTTTTTCTTATATTTATGCTTTTGTTTATATTCTTAAATTGTAAACTCCTGGACCTTTATGTCTTGTTTCTTTGATCTGAAAACTGACTTTTTTCTTTTGAATGTAATTCTAAAAATTCCATCATTCTTCATAAATAATTATATTGAATACATTTTGTTGACAATTAATTGGTTTTAAAGTGAGAACGCTTCTATCGTACCACCCAATCCAGACCCAAGTCACGATCCCGCAACAGCAATACTTCGAAAAAAACAAGCACCAAATAAACTAATTGTTGACGACGCCACGAACGATGATAACTCTGTAATGTCCCTCTCTACAAACACCATGGAAAAATTACAACTTTTCCGTGGTGATACCGTTTTGATCAAAGGAAAAAAGAGACGTGATACTGTCTTAATTGTTTTGGCTGATGATACATGTGAAGATTCAAAAGTAAAGATTAATAAAGGTAAACTATTCAATTCTAATTTTAATTTTATTTATCGATTTCTTGATCTATTTAGTAACTTATAACAAATTTTAATAATTTAATAAAAAAAAAATTTTTTTTTTTTTATTTGTTAGTTGTAAGAAATAATCTTCGTGTGCGTCTCGGTGACGTAGTTTCAATTCATCCCTGTACAGAAATAAAATACGGAAAACGTATTCATGTATTGCCGATAGATGATACAATTGAAGGTGTAACTGGTAATTTATTTGATGTATACTTAAAACCATATTTCTTAGAAGCATATCGACCTGTAAGAAAGGGAGATTTGTTTTTGGTTAGAGGTGGTATGAGGGCCGTAGAATTCAAAGTTGTAGAAACAGATCCACCGGATTATTGTATTGTAAGTACTGATGATTTATATAAGAAAATTCCAATGGTATAAATAATGATATACATGAATTTTCATCTAAATATAGGTTGCACAAGATACAGTTATACATTGTGAAGGTGATCCAATCAGACGCGAAGATGAAGAGGCTAATCTTAACGATGTTGGTTACGATGATATTGGAGGATGTCGAAAACAAATGGCTCAAATTCGTGAACTTGTAGAACTTCCCCTTCGACATCCACAGCTATTTAAATCAATTGGTATTAAGCCACCACGTGGTATTCTTATGTATGGTCCCCCTGGTACCGGTAAAACATTAATTGCACGTGCTGTTGCAAACGAAACCGGTGCTTTCTTCTTCCTGATCAATGGTCCCGAGATTATGTCAAAGATGGCTGGTGAATCCGAAAGCAATCTAAGAAAGGCTTTTGAAGAAGCAGAGAAGAATAGCCCTGCAATTATTTTCATCGATGAAATCGATGCTATTGCTCCTAAGCGTGAAAAAGTAAGTTATTTATTATACGTTTCATAAGATAAAGATATCCCGCTTATTCTCGTTTTTTCTCCAGACTAATGGTGAAGTAGAGCGGCGTGTTGTATCTCAACTCCTTACACTTATGGATGGTATGAAGGCACGATCAAACGTAGTAGTTATGGCAGCCACAAATCGTCCTAATAGTATTGATCCGGCCCTTCGACGTTTCGGTCGCTTCGATCGTGAAATCGATATTGGTATTCCTGACCCTGTTGGACGTTTGGAAATTCTACGTATTCACACAAAAAATATGAAATTGGATGAAGACGTAGATTTAGAAAAGGTTAATCATTATTTACTACTTTAAATACGCATATTATACTTAAAATATATTTTAATACATAATATTTCTTTTATCCAAATAGATCGCTTCCGAAACTCACGGTTATGTTGGTTCTGATATAGCTTCACTTTGTTCAGAAGCTGCTATGCAGCAAATTCGTGAGAAGATGGACTTAATCGACTTAGAAGATGAAACAATTGACGCTGAAGTATTAGATTCATTAGCCGTAACTATGGATAATTTCAGAGTATGTGATAAAAGATTTTATATCAGTATATATCTTTATGTATATAGGTATACATGTATATATTAAAATTTTTTACTTTCCGGGTTTAGTATGCTTTGGGTGTATCCAATCCATCTGCATTGCGCGAAACAGTTGTCGAAGTTCCAACAGTCTCATGGAATGACATTGGTGGACTTGAAAAAGTTAAATTAGAACTTCAGGAAACCGTGCAATATCCTGTAGAACATCCAGACAAATTCTTGAAATTTGGTATGTCCCCATCAAAGGGAGTATTATTCTATGGGCCACCTGGTTGTGGTAAAACATTATTGGCTAAAGCAATTGCGAATGAATGTCAGGCTAACTTTATCAGTATCAAGGTATATATAAATTATACCACTTTTTATGTATATTACTTCTTTCGAAATGAAATTTTCGCTTATTATATTATTTTTTTTTTTTTGACGATTTGCTAGGGGCCAGAATTATTAACTATGTGGTTTGGAGAATCGGAGGCAAATGTACGCGATGTTTTTGACAAAGCACGAGCCGCAGCACCTTGCGTAATGTTCTTCGATGAGTTGGACTCGATTGCAAAAGCACGTGGTGCTAGTCTTGGGGATGGCGGTGGTGCTGGAGATCGTGTTCTCAATCAAATTCTTACTGAAATGGATGGTATGAACTCTAAGAAAAACGTATTCGTAATTGGTGCAACAAATCGTCCAGATCAAATCGATCCCGCATTACTTCGTCCTGGTCGTTTAGATCAATTGATCTACATACCTTTGCCTGATGAATCTTCAAGATATTCAGTCCTAAAAGCTACTTTGCGAAAATCACCTGTTGCAGATGATGTTAACTTAAAATTCTTGGCTAAATCAACACATGGTTTCTCTGGAGCTGATTTGACAGAAATTTGCCAACGTGCATGTAAATTAGCAATTAGAGAGAGTATCGATAAAGAAATAGCCCGGGATAGAGAACGTAAAGAAAGAGAAGAGGCCGGAGAAGAAGTAATAATGGACGAGGATGTTGACGATGACCCAGTCCCAGAAATCACAAAGTACGTTATATGTTATTTATAATTTAATATATTAATATGTATTCTTAAATAATAATAACATTATTAAAAAATTTAGGGCTCATTTCGAAGAGGCTATGCGATTTGCACGTCGTTCAGTTTCCGATAGTGACATTCGTAGATACGAAATGTTTGCACAAACTCTCCAACAATCCCGCGGTTTCGGACCAAATTTCAAATTCCCTGAAGGTGGTATTGGAGGAAGCACTTCAGGAGAAGCAACGGGATCTAATAATGCAATGGATACTACTAATACGGGTTTTCAAGATGATGCCGATGATTTATATGCATAAACGATCCGATGATTCGATCCGATTTTTTTTAAAAAAAAAGAAAAAACTCAAGGTTTTGACGAAGCAGTTCATTTATTTTTATTTCGAACGAAAAATCGAATCTTTTCTGAAGTTTTTTTACCAAATTAAAAAGTTCGAATCGTCGGATCGGATTTATACGGAACCTTAATTTTAATTCAAAATTTATAGTGATTATATACTTTATATAGAGAAAAAAAAATTGGAACTTTTTATTTGTGAGTCTTGGTTGTAATAACTTTTATCATCTCTCTTCCAATTTTGTTACTTTCATCAAACCTATTAATATATTGTTATAAAATAATATTACACAAAAAATAATCCATTATACTTGTTAATTAATGTTCATAATGTTTGGTTCAGTCAGTATAAGAAAATTCATAAATTACTATACCTTGATTCAAAGAATTTTGCGGTATCTTCGAACCTTTTTTGATAAGTTTGCATATTTCCAATATCAACACATTCTGCCCACCCTTTTGATGCACTATAAAATTCCATATCATCTGCTCTAATGTCTTTACTATATAATGCTGAATGAATTGCTGCCTCTAACATGTCTGTATTACGAAATAGATATTCTGTAATACCACTAAATTAAAATAATAAATGTAGGTCAATTAATATAAAATATGATGTGCTCAAGTAAATAATAAAATTAATATATATCTTACGTCCAAAGTCGAAATAATGGAGTTTGACAAACCATATGTTCATAAGGATTAATTTCTAATGTGTACCAACAATCCGTCTAAATTAAAACAATAATTTATACTAGCAGCTTATAAAAAAATTACAAAACAAAAAATAATGTTTTTTTTTAAAAAAAAAAGCATACCATAGCCAATAATGATAAATGTGAATTTGGTTTTCTTTTTTCCTTTGGAACAATAGACAAAGAAAATTTGTCCAAAAGAGTATCCGATAATAAAATTGGTTCACGAGATTCGGATGATTTACCAAAAACAAATTCTCCTGCCTAAAATTATAATATAAATATTAATTGATTCTAATAAACTTGATAAAGAAATTTTTACCTTTTTAACTCGCGTTCTAAATTCTGTTTCTTTTTCTTGAATCATTAATTTAAATAAATCAGAGACAGATTGTGCATATTGTTGAATTTGTAATTTAGCACTCGGATTCATAATTGCTAAACCTAATAATATAAAATTTAAATTAATAAATATATACTTACAATTTACGAATATTAAAATAAACTCACCGGCATAAACATGCCATTTATTTGAATAAATACGTAATGCCATATGAACTTTAACATTTTCTATTCCACCCACATATTGTGGTGTTTCCCACTAAGTAGATTTAAAAAAAAAATAGAATTTAAAAACGGTCTTTTAAACATACATCAAAAATAAAAAAATAATATAATTTATTACTGGAAATTGACGTTGCGTTTTCCACGCGGTTCCCATACTAAATATATGTGTAAGAATTAGTTTGAAAATAAGTAGAAAATGAAATGAAATAATTCAATAAACTTTTAATATCACCTTAAAAATGCTAAATGAGTTACGGCTTGAGTATCAGCTGTAATTCGATCATGTTCTTTGTACGATAATTTTACGAATTCAGATTCCATACATGACAATATACGCATAGCAATATCAAACTTCTCATTAGTTGCTCTATGCTGTATCATCACCTATTGTTAACAAAGTTCAAGTGATTATTATAAAAAATCATTTTAGAATCTCGTGTCAAGACAGCTTTAAAGTCGTGACATAAAATATATATAGCAAGATCGAAAGCAAAGGTCATAACATTCGATGAGTACTGATGAACAGTTGAACAGTTGACCATTTTATCTGATGTCAGACTTACCAATGGTTGCCCTTTTGGATCTACAGTTGGTCCATGAAGTGAATGGCATGAAATAATATGAACATCATCAGGAAGATGTTTTTCAAAGGCGCGAATTTCAGGTTCTTTTACTGATGTCTAATATAAATTAAAAATTCGGAACAACTTTTTATACAAAGATAAATTTCAATTTATTAGTTTTGAAATTATCTTTACCTGACCAGCCACAATTGCATCCAACTTCGTGGCTATGGTAAGAGAAAAACAATATTAATCATAATTGAAGTCCATGATTTAATATAAATTAATAAATATTTCTTACATGGACCATATTCCGCTACGACTTTATCGATATTTTCAGCTTCAACAGAATAAATTATAAAATCACTTTGTCTCGATACGGCATGACCATTTTGACAAACATTCATTCCGCTATCTAATTATAAAAATAATGATATATATATATTGTATCCAAAGAATTAAAATATGCTTATTTACCTTTTAATAATTTTTTGAGTTCTTCATAATTTTCACTCCGGTCACAAACATTCACCCTATTCATTAGTTAAATGGTATGTTTTTTTAATGAAAATAAACATAATTTAAAAGAGATAAATAAAAGTTCTCTTACTTTTTCCAACCACTAGCTATTATTCTTTTTGCATACATTAAACCCATATCACCTAAGCCTATTATACCAATTTCCAAAGTTTCTTTTTCATTATCGTAAGAAGTCATTTTGTTATGTGAAAAAATATTTTAAAAGTTCGAAAAGTTTTAAAAGTAAAGTTTAATTTCAAAGCCTCAAACATGTTTAAGAATAAATGAATGAGCTAGAGTTTTTTCATTGGACACTAAAATCATTTTATCTGATAAAATCAAAGATAATCTCGTGTATCAAATTTCTATTTCAAGCTTAATCTTGTTTAATCTATTTGTATAACGATGTAAAGATAATAATAAATTTTACATTTTTTTGCAAAGCAATTGAGATATTTTCATTTAATATATTACATTTAGCTCTATTAGCATATACTGTATGAATTTATTTTCTTATTTATCAGACGCGTCTGTTATTTCATTATTATTACTGTATAAAATATCATATGATAAAAAGAGGATTATTTCTAACCCGCGATTTGGTTAAATTAGTTTTTAACCAAACGGAAATGTTCCATTGAGTTACGAGATCTTTATACTTCTTTTTATTGTTTTTATTGGATTTTTATACTTAACGCTTTTTTGTATTATAAAATATAAAAATTAAACATTTCTAGATTTTGCTGATCATGTGGAGATAGCGGAGAATAAAAGCTTCAAAATTTCAGTGTAACTTAAGGAAATTCCTATAATATATATTGTAAGTAATTGTCGGTAATTCCGTCTTGTATTTCGGATACTCCGTTTATATTCGGATTTATACCCGTATTCCATTTAAAATCCATTTTTGAAATAATAAAAAAAAAATTAATAATTAAAATTTAAAAAAGTAAAACAATTGTTTATTTTTAAAATACAAAATGCTTAATAATATGTCAAATTTTAGCTGAATAAGAATTTATGATATTGCTATACATAAAAAAAAAGATATTTATTATAAAAGAATTCATTTGATCAATTTCTCTTCATCAAATTTTTTGAAATATAAAAATTTAAAAGATATTATTAATTTATTTCGCGCAAATGGGTCAGAATTATAGTGATAGTGATATTAACAATTACCCCAATAGTTTACAGCATGTAAGTTCAATTTGCAACTACACCGATTCATTTTATGAGGATGATACTGTTGTTCCGAATAATGAACAATCGTCTTCTTACACCGCACAATATATTGATGATAACGAAGATATCAATAGATTCGACTATACAGATTCCACTGTCAGCTCTTCTCCCTCTACCACGGATAATGCTAATTTCAATGGATTCAACAATAATATTGGATTTAACAATAATATAAACGTAACCTCAACGTCTTACAAGTGTATTAATACAACTATTTTAGATAATAATAAATTGTACCCTAACTTTGATGACACACAATATATTGATAATAATGACAATTTCAATAATAATGATCATTCAAATGATTTACGAGTTCCAACTTCTTACAACTCTGATTCCACTGTTCCAAGATATGGCATACAATACATTGACGATAATGTTGGATTTAACGATAATGAATTCAATAACGATACTTCAAATGGTTTACGCCAAACAGATGTAACGTCAATTGCTCCGTATATTGAACAACCATTCATGTCTTCCAACACTTATTATTGCACACAATGTTCTGATAGAGCTCAAACCTTTAAATTTGAAATTCCTGGATTCGAAATAATTGTAAGACCAAAAAAATCTTATTAACATCAATTTTTTAAAAAAGGATCTTTTATCTTTATTATATCAACACATTATATAATTTATTAAATATCAGATATATAGATATATTTACATTACTGTTTGTGATAAACGATTTTCAATAAAAGTATGAAATTAGCAAAAATATGAAGATTTTTTTGTTTTACTACCATATTTGATTATGTTTTAAAAAAGTTCCTTTGTTGTATAAAAATATTTTATTTTGGAAATAAATAACCTTTGACTTGTGCAATTTAATAATTTCACATGCTTATCATTAATGAGCTACATAGATATTTAATTGCGTCTCATCTCGCCCATCTCTATAAAAAAAATTATCCGCATTATCACATCAGTCATATGTACCATCATTGAATAGCATTTATAATTTTATATTGCATTTCAAATATGTAAAGACCAGTAAAACAATATTTTTTTTTTATTAAACATAATATATATAAACATTATATATATATTTTTTTTTTGTCTGCTCTCTTAAGCTTTGAAAACCATCTCAAAACAGGAAATTATATTAATAAAGTAAAGGAAAAAGATTGGTATAATTATAAAGGATAAAGGGAAAAGGGACTGAAAATAAAGCAATAAAAGAGTAATATTTACATGAATGTCCAAATTTCGTTACAATAAATGAATTAAATATAATAAATTATGTCATTATGTCATTAAAAAAACCATTATATAACAATAATAAACTGAAGCTTTTTTTGAAGAGAAGAAAGCTTTGTCAAAAAACGTTGATTAATGGAGAAATCATTTTTAGATAATTCTTTGAACTCTCATTATCGACGAATCGGTGTTTGCCTTATCGTAGATGAGGTAGATGGCATTCTATAAAGTAAATGATCTGATGGGGAGGAAGAAATTATATATGGTAACTGAAAGTTATTTTCCATCATTGTCGTCGTATTATTTGGATATAATTTTGGAGATGATTGTGGAGATGATTCTAAAGAATTATATGGAGAATTATATGGAGAATTATATGGAGAATTGTATGGAGAATTGTATGGAGAATTGTATCGTTTTCGTGATGAAAATTTTGGGAATTCACAAATCCATTTTTCGTTTAAAGTTGATGATGCGTCTTTTTTCCGACATGCTTCACTACAATATAAATTTTCAACGGCGAACGTTTGTTTTTCGCATATAGGGCACCAGGCAAGATCCATTTTTATATTTTAAATAAAGTAAGTAGTATTAATTATAAGGGAAATTGTCGGAATTTTTTAATTCATAACGTATTTTATTGACATTAAAATGGTTTTTTTTTAAAAATTAAATATTAAAGATTGTGATTTTATCTTATTTATAAATTATTCTACTGGCCATTAATATTTTTTTTTTTTTTTTTTTTTTTTTTTTTGGTATTTTTTTTTTTTTTTTTTTTTTTTTGTGTGGAATTGGTTATATTTATATTAAAAAAAAAAAGGGATTTTAAAGATTTTCTGATAAAAATATTTGAAAGAAGATTAAAATTAGTAAAAAAGATTGTTAATCATATGATTTTGTCGAACAAATTTATTATGATATCATTAAATATTTTATAAAAGTTCATGGATATAAGAAAAGAATGTGAAATTCGATAATAACTTTTAAAGCTATTTTTAATCAAGTTAAAAAGATGATAATTTCCAAATTATAATTCATTCTATTAAAATTATTTTACACAGATCATGAAAAGTTTATCCCCTCTCCCCCGGATTTTTTGTCATATCGGATTTACCTTACATTGATTGGTATGGGGTAGTCACATAAGTTCTGATGTAAAGAATTCACCACGTGTAACACTAATTTAATAATATGAAGTATCAAAAAGTATAAATTAAATTTATGATCTTTATGATCTTCCAATAAAAAATGCTCGAGCCACTGAGCGTCGTAAATCTTAAAATAAACAGATATTTTTATTCGTCTTTATTCTTGGTATGAAAAGAAAAATAATTTTTTTTTATCATTCTATGACAAATAATTAATGTTTCTTTTAATTCTTTATTGAATTGCTACATTTATTCTTTTTTTTTTTATTTATGTTATATTTAAATTAAAAAAAAAAAGATATTATATACATTTTGTAATAATTTATTACTCTTGCTTATCCAATTCATCAATTGGTACCGTATTTTGCAAAATTGAAGTTACGCAAAAAATTAACCCATATACTGCGCCAAATATACCAGAAAAGCTCCATTTTGGATCAACACTATTCTCCACTTTTTTCGTCTTAACATCATATCCCCAGCCATACCATGACCACCATGAATACCTGTCATCACTACCATAAGGAATATATCCAAATCCAAATCCAGGCCAGATAAAAAGAAGTGAACAGATCATCACAATATCACGTTGTTTCCAAAGAAGTAATGCATGTACATGGTCTTTTGCAGCGGCAATGATTTCAGCTCGAAAGCGGGGACCAAGTAAGATATAAAAAATTATTAGGAAGGGCGAATTGAGATAAAGTGCGATGGTTCGTGTAGAAAAGGGTCCATAATACGAAATCAACAGTGCTAAGGACACAATAACATCAAAACCAAGGTAAATAACTAAACCAAGCACCATCAGAATCTTGGGCGAGACAGTAACATATGCTTCAGGATTTGGTGATGGAGGTTGTGACATGAAAACCATAGTAATAATGATTTGTAAGCCTACAATCCAGATTAAGAGTTTGGATAAAGTGTAAACAAAAATCCAGGCTGTTGGAGATTCTCTATTTAGTTTCAGGGCATAAGAAATAGGAAAAGTTTCGGTTGAGCGAGTATAGACCTTATTATTTGTATCTCGTGTAATGATGCTGTTCCTTAAATACCATAGGCCTGAGATAATTCTCCATACCAAGTAAATAGTAGCAAAAATGACTAGCACGAGGTTCCGTTGAAGAAGGGCTACATCCTGGTTATTTCCATGACCAAATACTCCCATCATTAAAAGTGTCACCAGAATGGGCAGATCAATGCTTATGAAATCCGTTGGCCAACCGGTCCAGATAGTAAAACCATCAGCTGCTATTATAGTAATTAATTGTCTAAGTGGTGAAGAAATGATGCAGAGAAGGATAATCGGACTATTCATAGCAAAAGAGAATATCAATGGGGATGATAAAGGTTTTCGAAAACGGTGGGTCCAAAACATAGAAATGCATATCAATATCTTGGCAAAAATGACTAATATTGGTACAATAAAAACGAAAACACTGTTAAATCCTTGTACCGCTAAAGAAATCATGAAGATCGGAGGAAAAAGATTAATCGCACAATCTATCAAGGCAAAAATTAATAAGTACTGCTGCCGTTTTTGTTTTGGATGTTTATCAAAGTACTGTGATAATTCCGCTTTAAATCCCTCAATCTGTTTTGGAACTGTAACCTTGATAGAAACATATATGCGAAAAAAGTTAAAAAGTAGCATAGCACAGCTGCCTACACAAGATAGAATAGTTATAATGGGAGGTGGCTGTTTAATCTCATTGAATCGATAACTGATACTTTGAATTGACAACACTAACATTGGTAATGAATTTAGAAACGTATCACTTAGAATCTGAAGACTATTTGTTTCTTCGAGATTCATAGCAGTTTGTAAAATTACTTTAGCTTCCGGAAAATCTCGAAGTAACATAATAATCCATATTGGTGAATTATTCGCAAAATTCACAATACTAGGTTGTTTAAATCGTATCAAAAAAATACCAGAAGTCAAGGAGATCACGACTTTGAGCAGTTCTAATGTGAGAATGAGGATACCAGTTGCTATGGCAAATTGTCTAGCCCAATTATAGGAATTGGCCGTATTTTGAGTATATTGACAAATGTACAATTGAAGACCTGGATAAATGCTGAATGTGGAATTGTCAGATGCTACCGAAACAGATTCGGTACTCGGACCATCGGCATCGGTTTTAATGTAAGTAAATGGAAAACTAATCTGCTTTGTCATAAAACAATTGGGAATTTCGACATTACACACTGGCGTCAGACTTATATTACCTTCTCGAATGGCAAAATAACTGGTTGTATCGTTATCAGCTGCGGCAACGGGAACGACAAGTGGAAAAGATGTGTTTGCGGTTCCCACCACTCCAGCGTAGGATTTAAACCCCTTCGCATCAAATCTATCAAACATACTAAAGGAACCAAAAAATCCGCCGCGAATAATATATAGCCTATCCAATACATGGGCGGGGGTATCCAGGTCCGGAAAGTAGTATGTTTTTAGTTCATCATGATCAAAAGTTACATTAGAGGAGTCCCAACGTGCAATATTTGTTACTTCCTGAAGAATAGTGTTTATCAGGGGTTTATTGTTTTCAAACTCTTTACAATCGGAATTTCCGTTAATTAATGATGTGAGAAGAATGCTACTTGATACAAGTGTGTAAGTGGCTATTAGGAGAGTGACGTAATAGAAATATTTTTTAAAGGTGGGATTTTTGATGAGTCTCTTGATATTCATTATGCATAGCGGAAAGAAAAGGTATTTGTAATATTAACAACAATATATTTTTAGTTTATCATGAAGAAATCGAAAAAAATTAAATTTTAATATGTTTATATAAGGTATTCCGGAACCATATTATGTGCTCATCCCTAATTTATACCACAAAAAAAAACTTGAAACATTAACAACAAAAACAATTCAATTAGAAACGTCAAATTAGTGCAACTATCAATTAAACAAAAATGCGACACAAATATGCTAGATGGTTTGATTTTTCGAAAAAACTCCGGTAATTTGCCGATTTAGTGATAACAATGCGATCGAAGGATTTTTAATGTTCATTTTTTCGTTTGATGAAAAAGAAGCAAAATTCTATGGTAAATTCCGTGGCTTTTCACGTAAATTCTCGTTTTAGAAGTGATTTTCACGTGAATTATTAATAAAATGATCGTCTTAAACTTTCTTTGTAAATTATGGCTCATATTACGTTAAAACATGCGTTGGTTAGTATAATTTTTGCATTTGTAATTTACATATTTAGCATAAATTATCAATTAACAATATCAAATATTCGGTTAATATATAAACCAACATTTTATCATGGTAAACAAATTAACAAAAATTTCTTTGAAGGGTGGTATTACAAAACAGTTACAAGTAACGCGGAAGAATCTCTCATAGTTATACCAGGAATTTATAAGTCAACTTCACACAGTGATGAGGAATCTCATGCTTTTGTTATGGTAATTCGTGGTGGATATGAGTGTTTATATTATCGATATAATATTAGTGAATTCAGCGTAGAGAATGGTGATTTTACGGTTAAAATTGGGCAGAATAAATTTAATGAAAATATTATTGTATTAAGTCTTTCTTCAACTAGATTAGTTCCATCGACAGATATTGAATATGAATCGTACGTTAATTTAGTGGTTAAAGATTGGAAAAAAATTTTAGGAAGAGAATCAGATCCTTCCTCCTTGAAAACATCGATTATAAAACATCCATATATTCCATATTCTGTTCGTGGATATATTTCTTTTAATAATACAACTCCATATCCTTTCACTTATTCTTCTCCGACTGTTATGGGTCCTTTCGCTTATATTCCTTTCTTGGAATGTAATCATGGAGTTGTAAGCATGTCTCATAAATCGTTTGGTATGATCGAATTTGTTAATATGAAACATAATGGAATTGTAGAAAATAGATTCGATTTAGAAAATGGGTTTGGTTATATTGAAAAAGATTGGGGTGTAAATTTTCCTAAATCCTGGATATGGTCTCAATCAAATACGTTTATCAATGAAATGAAAGAAGATTTTAAAAGTTCTTCTATATTAGTTTCAGTTGCAGATTTTCCTTTAATATCTCCTGATAACCCATTATATAATGTCCCTTATCTAGGAAATTTCCTATCATTATTTCGTCTCGCCGGTCGTATAATTGTTTTTTATCACGCTAAATCAGATATTACATATAATTTTAGTACTTATGATTTTTTTTCTAAAGTTGTCAATTTGGAAATAACAATGGATGATTTCGCTAAGCAATATGTTAAATTACATGTTGTTAATACTGTAAATGGATTAAATTTGGAAGTTGATATTATGCGTAAGGTTGGAAGTGGTATTCCTTTACGTGCTCCTAGTAAACAATTCGGAAAAATGGCTCTAATGATTGAAGAAAGTTTGGATGCCGAATTACGTGTTAAGTTGTGGAAATCTGGCGAAGATTCTAAAGAAGTTATATTTAATGATATAGCTGTTGCGGGTGGTTTAGAGATTGTTGGTGATGTGATGCAACTTGTTAATAAACTTACTACTCACTAAAATTGATTTTTGCATGGATTCATTTTTTAAAAATATTTATTGCTTTAAAATACATATTTTTTTTTTAATGATATTGAATACGGAATTTTTAAAATGAAAATTTTACGTTAAAACGATAATATGTGCTCAAATATAATTAATTCTCTTTAATTTTAGATTGTCATATATAAAGCTATATATATTTTTTCTAGTCAAGAGGATTAATTTAATATGACTTGTCGAATGATTAAAATTATTAATATAGTACTCGCTCTCATGTGATAGAGATTTGTAGTTATTGCTCGATTTACTTTTCTTTCTTAGTAGAAGCTTTTGTCTTCTTGGTACCACGGAATTTCTTGGCACGATTCTTTCGCTCTTTACGTTGTTTACGAGCGGTTTTCTCGGCTTCTGCAAGTTTTTGCTAAAATTAATTGAATTAATTAAATATTTATCTAATAAATAAATAAATAGATCAGTTAAAATAAAAATGTCCAAATTACCCTAACAAGCCTATATTTTGGTTCAAATTTTTTTGCATGTTCAATATCTTCATAAATCAAGCCAAAACCAGTTGAACGACCACCACCAAAAACGGTACGAAACCCGAAAACAAAAATAATCTCTTTGTCACATTTATACATTGTGGCTAACTTTTCGCGAAGTTCATCTTTCGATACATTAGCACGACCAGGATGAAGAACATCAACCACAAATTGCCTCCTGCGCAAAAGCCGATTGGTAATAAAGTTGCGTGTTCTTATTGTAGCTGTACCTGAATCAGCCTATACCAATTTTTTTTTTTTAAAAAAAAACAAGGAAAATAAGATACTTTTAACGTAATCATATTCTTTTCTATATATCCATGTTAAAATAGTTTCATCTCACGTAAATAAAAATTTTAATTAGGACATACCATTTTTGGTGGGGTCTGTCTAGAAGAATAACTTAGAGAAGAGAGTTCTGATCTAAAAAAAAAATTTTTTTTTGTCTCGATTAATTTGATGGTGTTTAATCTACCAATAAAATTTACTTCGATCACGTGAATGTAAAATTGCATGCAATTAAGTGTTACAACATCTAACCAGTAGTGATAAAAAATTTTAATACCAGTACACGCATCATGTTCCTTCAAACTTTCAGACTTGACTCCCCTCATCAAACAAGATGTCTACCACTACTGAAGTTGAATCTTTAAAAGCAAAATATGCTGAAGCTGGACAAGAACATCTTTTTACTTTCTATGACAAACTCAGTCCAGAAGAACAGACTTCATTTTTCAACCAACTTTCAAAACTTGATATTGAACGCGTCAACCGAATCTTTAAGAAAGCAACAAGCTCAGAAATTGCTCCCGGTACCGACAAACAAAACTTGGAACCTTTACCAGATAATGTATTTGATTCTACCTTAGACGCAAGTAAATCGAAAATCAAAGAGTGGGAAGAATTGGGTTTGAATTTAATTTCTCAAAACAAAGTCGCCGTCCTTTTAATGGCTGGTGGTCAAGGAACCAGACTTGGCTCTTCAGCTCCAAAGGGTTGTTATGATATACGCTTGCCATCTCATAAATCTTTGTTTCAGCTTCAAGCGGAACGTATTCTGAGGTTGCAACATATTGCTCAGGATGGCAAAACTACAGAGGTGATTATTCCATGGTATATAATGACTAGTGGTCCAACTAGGGCTGCTACCGAAGCATTTTTCAAACAACATAATTATTTTGGATTAAAAGAAGAGAATGTTATCTTTTTTGAACAAGGTAATAAAAAGTTTATATTAGATTACTTCATCGATTCTTGCTGACGTGATTTATCTGGTAGGTACACTTCCTGCTTTGACCAACGATGGTAAGATTTTCCTGGAAACCAAATCTAAGGTATATATTTTTATTATTCAACTTTATTTTCTCCCATTGCTAAATTAATTTGTTATCATTATTCTAAAGCTTGCTATTGCGCCCGATGGTAATGGAGGAATTTATGCGGCACTTAGGAATGAAAAAATCCTTGATTCATTAAAAGCTCGCAATATTTCTTACGTTCATGCATATTGTGTTGATAATTGTCTTGTTCGTGTTGCCGATCCCGTATTCATCGGTTATTGCGTTTCCAAGAATGCAGATTGTGGTGCTAAAGTTGTTCGTAAAGCTTCACCTGAAGAACCTGTTGGCGTCATTGCACTTCGCAATGGCAAGTTCAATGTGGTGGAATATAGCGAAATAGATCCTTCCGTTGCAGCACAAAAAAAACCTAATGGTCAACTTGCCTTTGGTGCGGGTAATATTGCCAATCATTTTTACACGGTTGACTTCCTTAATCGTGTAGAATCTTTTGAAAATGAACTCGAGTATCATATAGCAAAAAAGAAAATTAAACACTGTGATAATACTTCTGGCGAATTCGTTTCACCTTCAAAACCAAATGGTATGAAGCTTGAACTATTTGTCTTTGACGTTTTTCCTTTCACTGAACGCATGGCCGTTTTAGAGGTTGATAGAAAAGAAGAGTTTTCGCCTCTTAAAAACGCACCAGGAACTGGCACAGATGATCCTGATACTAGTAGAAGAGATATTATAAACCAACAAGTTAGATTTGTTGAAAATGCTGGTGGTAAAATTGTACCCGGTGATGGAGAATCATTTGATAATCTTAACTTTGAAATTTCGCCGCTGGTCTCTTATGCCGGTGAAAAGTTGGAAGCATTAAAGGGGAAAACAATCAAAACACCCGCTGTTATTGAAACCCTAGCGGATCTTGACAAATTTTGATTTTTTTTTAGTATAAATTATAGATTATTTTTTAATAATAGTTTAATAAGTACTTCGTATTTTTATACAGTACTCCAAATAGATTTTGACCGACGTATTTATTTTTATTTAAAGTAATAAAAAGACATATCAAACATTCAAAATAGTTTTTTTCTGATCTTTTACTTATAGTAAAAATGATAAAGATATTGAATTTTTTTTATTTTGTTTGCCGTTTATTATTCCTTTTATGTTCTGTTAATTTATTGTAATGAAAAAATTTAATTTATATAAAAATTAATTCTTGTAATTTTTAATACGAATTCACGAATTCGCTTCCCGCAAACTTATAAACGGAAAGACACAGAACAAAAAGGATCAAATGAATAATTTTTTTTAGAGCAAATGAGATATGATATCATATTATAATCGAAAAGTGTACATTAAATAATTATATATACTTATATACTTAAATTTTCTTTGGAGACGTTTCATTATGTAGAATACTCCAATCCAACTAAATATTCGCTACCCCATGGCATTCCCCAGCCTTTTACACCGATCCGCTTCCAACAAACTCTTGGAACGCCTATGTCAGCTAAGAAAAGCTCGCCGGTAACTGTACGTGATTTACATCCACTTTTGGGAGCTCCAAGGCAAAGAGTCCATTTTGGGTGGATATAATGTGCAGAATTAACGGGACTCCCTTTTAAATTTTTTTTTTTTTTTTTTTTTTGAAAATAATGAATATTCTAAATTCAAAATAATCAAATGTCAAATATAACTGATACTTACCCGTATTTCCATTCACGCCACTAGGCATATCTAGACTTAAGACGGGTGCTTTATTATTATTAGCCCAATCCATCAAATCACATATTAAACGTTTATCATGTTCATCAACAATATCTCGTAAAGTGAATTGATAACCAAGCAAAGCATCGACGATAAGATCGACAGGGTTGGTAAATTGCTGTGGAAGGTCTAGTTATAAAATAAATTAAGCTAAGTCAATTATTAATGAATAAAAATCAAGTACGAAAATAAATAAATAATATACCTTCAACAGTTTTCACAATTTTACCGCTAGTTGGAAGTAAAATCTTCTGTTGGAACGCAACACTCTAATCAACGAAAATTAATCTATTATTTGACTTTTCTTTGTACGTATTTATTTCATCAATATATTATTTTACCTTGAGTAGGTCCGTTTCTTTGCCAACGACACATGCAATAACGTGACAACCATGATTTGCAAGATGTCGTGCAGTAGCCAGGCCATAAGTTCCAGTTTTGTTATTCCCAGCAAGTACAACGACAAGCGGAGCTGCGTTATGATTATTTGGCTGTATACGTCGTGAACCGCCTTCATTTTGTTTAAAAAAAAAATTGTTATTAAGAAAAGAGGGCAGTAATAGTTTTTTAATTATATACATACCAAGTGCTTGGAGACACATCATAGAAGCACCTCTGCCGGCATTTTCGGTCATCTGGTCTTCGTTTGGTCCAGTTTCCAATGCTATAAAACGTAATAATTCATGAATATTGAATTTGATGTTAGTGATCTCTTTTCAAATTGTTAACAATTGGAAATTAACTTTACCTGCAATTCTTTCAACTTCAACCATTTGCAAAGGTTGAACCGTTGGACATGCAACACCAGTTAATGTTCTTATCTTGACCTTTCGATGATCTCCACCATTCGCTTTCTTCTTCTTTTTCCATGAACCATCAGAATCAACTTCTCCATCATTAGCCGTTTCATCTTCTTCATCAGTATGGTAAAACTTGGATTTACGAGTTGAAACTTCAAGCACATTCTCATGAGATGCCAATTTTGATTGAGAATTTTGGTTTGAATGATTCCCGTTACGGTGATTCATACGATAATTAGGATTACGATTAATATTTACAAGAAGATTTTCTGGTGCCGTAGAATCTAATTCCTAAATAATTAAATAATTAATGAAATTGTTCGATTATGGTATTAATCATAAAAATAGTTTCCTTACTCTGATTTCTGCAAAAACCTTTTCTTTGTCGAATAGGTCTAAATTACCCTGGAAATCGAATTCTTCAGATTTAAAGTCATTAACATCCCCGCCTGCCCATTCATGGATTTGACGACGTCCTCGTCGAAATTTTCTTGCTAATACATAAAAAATTTCGAAAAAAAATAGAAAATAAGAAATTAAAGGTTTAAAAGGAATTAATATATAGACATCATACCAGGAGAAGGATGAGTTCTTGAATTTTGGTAATGGCCATTTGAATTTTGATTCTACAAACAAATGTATGTTAGAAATAATTCTAGGAATATTATAAGCCATTTAAAAATTTTTAAATACCTTTTTTCTTCGTGAAGACTTTTTATGACTGTATGATGCAACATCCGATTCGACACCACTTGAATCATGATTACCGTTAACCGTACGCTTCGAATTTTCTTCGTAGCCGTTTGTGGTTGTCTCATCTTCGTCATACTTTGAATCACTGTCTCCGGTTGAAGTTGTTTGGGAGATTTTCGTCGGAACCTGAACGTCGATGTGCTGCTGTTGAAGATTCTATGGTATTGCGCCAAAAGGTGGAAGGACAATAAATGTCAGACCAGCAATCAATCAAGGGTAAACACCAAGGTATACTAGATAGACATCATTATACAACGACTTTCTAAATGTTAATATTAAATTTCAAACATAGATATCGCCATCAATCTTCACTTTTTCGGATATCTAAATTTAAGATACGTACAACATACGGTGAGGAAGCCCTAAAAATAGAATTAAAGCAATAAGCAAAACATGAAATTAAATAATACTACAATATTTACTTTCTATACTTAGTTATTATAATAAAATGAGAAAAATTTTTTACCTTGATACACCATACGGACTCGACAAGGGATATGATTGTTGTTGGATAGGTGCCGGAGAATACTAAAAGATAAATGTATTTTTTAATGATCTCGTATATTTTTTTATTTGTCCAAGAAAAAAGGTAACCAACCGAAATAATTGCAGGATCTGGAAAAGGAGAATTTGAATATATTGTCGACGGTTGTTGACTTTGAGTTAATATTGGGTTGACTACATTGTTTGGAGCAGGGGTATCACTTTTTGAAGACGGTCCTCCATTTTCGAATGTATTTACGTTAGGATGTACATGATACGGTTGTTGAGTATTAGATGTTGAATTTGATGAAATGATTTTAAGATCTTTGATATCCGCGCCTGCTACACCGTATATAGACCACTGTTGAGAATGACCATTATATTTAACATTTACTGATATTTCGATAAAATACAGTCAATATAAATGATAATATGAAAAATATTTAGTGTTGAAACAATAATAAGCAGCATAAAATACAAACCATTTTTTAGAGTCAGAAGTTGCGTATGAGAATCAATATGCGACACAGTTCCCTCCAATGACGAGCCATTCGCAAGTTCGACGTGTACGCTGTAACCAATGAAAGCTTCCGCCATAACACTTTTATTCTAGTTTTATAGAGCTATGTAGTTTTCTTTTAAAAAAAAAAGAGTTTATAAAAATTTGAAATAAGAACAGAGAATATTTTTTTGCCTATCTATTGAGTAATTATAGCTGAAAGAAAAAAAAAATATAGTGTTTATTTAATACATAATGTGATACCTATTTTTGGTAATCAAAGGTCGATGATGATTGGCTAGTCTATATATAAGTAAAACACTAATAGTTGAAGTAGATTCTAAATAATTCGTGTCAAATATCTTTACCTTATAAAGATTGGGTAGGGCTAAAATGGGGGCTTGTGACTTATTGACTTATTCTAACGATTTTGCCTGTGTGATAAGACGCGAAAAAAAATGCTGCGCCGCGTTGAAGATCAATGAATTGGTTTTTTTTTAGATTTAACAAAAAAAAATGAATAAACTTTCAGTGCAGTATTGAATTGATATAGAAATGTAAGCATTTTAAGGTTTATGTTGTTAGATCCATATAATCGATAAAATAAACGTTTATGAATTGAAAAAAAAAGACCAAATAATATTTAAATTTTTCTTGTAATAAATAAACTGATGCATCTATCGTCAATGAAAATTTGATAATATTTAAAAACCGCTGAAAGAACAAAAAAATGATTTTTTTTAAAAAATGAATATAATGAATATTTATTTTCACTTTCAAACTTTGAATTTGAAAATTCAAAATTATCGAATTTGATTGAACGGGATATTTGACAATTGTCATAAAACGATTGGATGAGCATTTTAAAAGTAAAACACGACAAATTGATGAAAGCCACGAAAATTTTTTCGATAACAGACATTCCAAGGAAAGTCGACCGAATTTATAAACTTCGAAAAAATGACCATTCGACTACTGAAGACTTTTGTGTTCTTTATATTAATATCAACTTTGATACTTTCAGTACCAACTTTTGTTTATACTCGCGAAATTCTTGAGGATGACGGAAATCTTAAATTAAGGCACGACTATAAACTTACTTTCAAAAAACCGTATTATTATAATCATACTGTACCGTTTTTTGATACATATGGGCGTAAGTCTTTTATAGGTTTTTTTGGAAAAATTTGTTTTATATAGGGGAAAAATTTTAACAAAAATTTCTCGAATTATTAGAAATGCTAATTGAATTAATTGATTTATAGATACTCTTCTTGCACCAGATTTTATCCGATTGGCGCCTAGTGTTCCAAATCACTCTGGTTCAATATGGGCTCAACTCCCAAACCCACATAAAGAATGGGAGATAAAGTTATCATTTAGAATTACAGGGAACTTTTATGTTGGCGGCAGAGGAATTGCGTTCTGGTACACCAAAGATCGCGCTGAAGAAGGACCAGTGTATGGAAATAAGGATAAATGGGATGGATTAGTGATCATGTTTGAAACTGTCGACAATTCTAGAAAAGTGAGTTATATTTTCAATTCGGATTCTGGGTAACGATAGTAAAAATTATTCAACTTTCTAATTCTTTATATAGCGTGAAAATCCCTCTATAATGGCACATTTTAATAATGGTTCCAAAATCTATAGTAATATAAGCGAACCTGTTGGCGCGATGCTTACCGGATGTCATAGATTGTTCCGCAATACAGCATCACCTGTATATGCCAGGATATCGTATTATAACCATATTATTAGGGTATTCAAATAATCATTTCTTGTTGAATTTCAATATATATTTGATTATAGCATAATATTTGATATTTTACTCATAGTTGGCAGTGGACGAAAATGACGGAGGAAAAGACTATCATCCATGCTTTGAAGCAAAAAATATATATCTACCAACTGGATATTATTTTGGAGTTTCTGTAAGCATTTTATAATTCTTTAAAAATATTATAATGAATATGTATTTATTGGTACTTTCTAATTATTGAATTAGGCGACGGCAGAAGGAGAAACACCCGGTATGTCGTTTTTATCAAAACAAAAGTGCATGAATAATTAAATTAACAATTATATTATTAAATTACTGTCAGATGATCACGATATTCTCTCCTTTGAAACTTACGAAATAAATCCTGTGGATAAACAGAATGTAATTATACTGATAATTTTAAAATTTATGCCAGCATTTAATAACTTCCTTTTACCTTTTTTTTTTAAAGAGACCATTACGGCCCCATGAGGCCGAAAAAATAAAAAAGGCTTCAACAAAAAATTATGAGATACCCGAAGACATTAAAAAAGTAAGATTCATGAAATGGATGTGATTTCCTCTGAAATAATTCGTTTACTTTTTTGATTTGATTGTTGTTTATTAGCGCATTGAAGATATTGAGAAAGTTGTATCGCATCCTAAAGAGGGTAGTAAGAATAGAGAAGATTCGGTTAGTATACGTTTAAAATATATCTATAAATAGCCCTTTTTTTTATTATGAATAATTTAAATTCATAATTACTTTCATATGTTAGAGAAACATTGATTTTATTAAAGGGATGCAGACCAAAATTTTTGAATCGCTCGATAGATTACATGAATTAATGCGAGAACCCGGAGGTGTAAATTATAACGATCATGCTAGTGAAACAAGCGTTACTGAAAGACAATTATCTGTTATTTCGTAAGACTTATTCAACTTTATTCTTGATGTTTGATATTTAAATTTACTCCAGATTAACATCTATTTTGATTTTTAGACAAAAATTGGATAAGGTTATAGCTAGCATATCTTCTCTTGAATCTAGAGTGTCAAAACTATCTGTAGGTTCGAGCGATCATGCAATAAGAAATTTAAAGGAAGACATACAGCGAATGTTGGGAAGAATTGAGATCATAGATGTAAGTTATATTTTTATTATTTTTTACGTTAATGACTTTTGTATTCACTAACATTTCCAATGCGTTTTTAGAACCGAATTACTGGGCATTTTCGCCAAACGCATCAAAACTCAAAAGATAAGGAATCAACCACATCTATATGGTTATATTTCTTCTTATATACCACTCTATTTATAGTTGCTGCAGTAGGTTTACTCGCGTTATTTGTATTATATCAGAAAAAAATGGAAATGAATCGGAAAAAATTCTTTTGATTATCATGATTTTAAAAAGGACATTATCATTTTGTTTATCATTTCATTTGAGTTATTCTTAAATTTTGACAATCAAAAAAAAAAAAAGGTTTATTACCCTTTCTTCAAATACATATAGTACCTTTATATAGTTATTTAATAAAATAAAAAATCCAATCGGAAAATATTTAAATAATTTCATGGATCGTCAAGCACGTTTTAGATGTTACACTGCATAACACCACATTGATATCTGTCTCAATTGGAGCCAGCTATAGTATTAATCTAAGTAATCTAGTAGTCATTGACAATGGGTAATAAATTTGAAGCGCTCTTGAATAAATCAAATTCAACTTCGCCAACTTCAACTTTCCGTAGTACTTCTTCACAAGCTTTACAAGGGCAGAGTAGTTCTAGTTCTTCCGATATTAACGGAGAATACGTCACTATAATTGAGGGCTTAAAAAAAATATATAATAATAAAATCAAACCATTAGAAACCACTTATAATTTTGAAAGTTTTCATTCGCAACCTTTAACTGATAGTGATATTGAAGCCAAGCCAATTGTTCTTTTGATGGGACAATATTCAACAGGAAAAACTACTTTCATTAAATATTTATTAGGAAAAGAATATCCTGGTATTATATCGGTTTATACCGTATTTAATTTACTTTTGTAATACAAAAGGAATATACTTAAATTTTTATTTTTTTATTTTGCAGAAAGTCATATTGGCGTAGAACCAACAGTGAGTTTAAAGAAAATTTGTTTTTATTAAGAGCCTCAGATAAAATATTGAGCAAAATGTTATTTAATGGGACTCTTTAAATTGCTAGCCAAAAAAAATATTTTTTGATTTCTTGTATGATCAGTAATGCCATTCCGTATTTTTTGATCGAAATTTAGACGGATCGTTTTGTAGCCGTTATGAATAGCGTTGAAGATCGAGTTAGTATAATTACAATTATTTCTTTTTTTTTCAAATATTTACCTGATTTTAAAATTAAATCTTATTTGCAGGTTATTCCAGGTAATGCTGCAGCTGTAAATGCTCAATTACCATTTCGAGGACTAAATAAATTTGGACAAGCATTTTTGTCCAAGTTTCAGGTATTTTGTTTTCAAATTCATATATAATTATAATTATTATAATCGATACATTTTACGTATTGTTTTTACATAACAGGTTTCACAACTTCCTTCACCTGAGTTGGAAAATATGACTATCATTGATACCCCCGGAATCCTTGCTGGCGATAAACAACGAATAGATCGTGGTTATGATTTTACATCTGTAATTGAATACTTTGCAGAGCGAGCGGATTTGATATTGTTACTATTTGACGCACATAAATTAGATATTTCGAATGAATTTAAAATGGCGATTCATTCGTTAAAAGGACAAGCAGAGAAGGTTAAAGTTTTGCTAAATAAAGCAGATATGGTAGATGAACAACAATTAATGCGGGTATACGGGGCGCTTATGTGGTCATTAGGTAAAGTCGTTCAAACACCCGAAGTAATGCGAGTGTATCTGTGTTCATTTTGGTCCGAAAAGCCTCCAAATGTATTCGAGGACTGTCGAACTTTAATAGAAGCTGAGCAAAATGATTTACTTAAAAGTATGCGAGAACTACCCCGTAATGCAATTATTAGAAAGATAAACGAAATCGTTAAAAGAGCCAGATTAGCAAAGGTAAGCCATAACGTGTTTTTTCCCGTCTACTTGAATATTAAGCGAGAAATTATTTTTTTTAACAGGTGCATGCTTATATTATTGGGCATTTAAAAAAAGAAATGCCGGCAATGTTTCGTAAACAATCCAAACAGAATGAACTTATTAATAGATTAGATAAAGAATTTATAACAATAATGCAGCGTCATCAATTAGCGCCAGGAGATTTTCCAAACGTGGAAAGATTTAAACAAGGTTTAAGACTTCACAAATTTGAAAATTTTCATAGTCTTAAGCCAAATATATTGGAAAGAGCAGAAGATGCAAGTATATTTTTAAATTAATCTTTTTCATGATTTCTTTGATTTTCCCGTATTTAAACTTCCTATTACGGTACTCATTAGGCGCTTGCTAATGACCTGCCAAAATTAATGGCTAAATTTCCTCAAGGAAATAGAGCATTATTACCTGGCGAGCGCAATCCTTTTGAAGGTTCTGAACCAAGTTATCTTGATTCAGAGCTTCCTCCCAGTTATTGGGAATTTTCTTCAGTTGATAAATCTTCCGTTATGCCGCAATTCAATTCTTTGCATCCTGTTGATGGAAAAGTTTCTGGTGCTTCTGTCAGACCTGTTTTGATGGAAACAGGTTTATCAAATGATATACTTAAAAAAGTTTGGAATTTGGCTGATTGGGATAATGATGGATACATGGATGCAGATCAATTTGCTGTAGCTATGCACCTTTGTAAAGGTGTTTTATCTGGTGGTGAATTACCAGACGAATTACCAAAATCAATGGTTCCTAATAGGAAGGTTTAAATATATTCAAAAAATTAAAATTAGAATAATTAGAATAATTTAAGATAAACTAGTAATCAGCTACTATTTCAATAGATTATCCTTTAATTGACTTTAGGTTATAAAATTCATCTTTGTTTTTATTCCATATTTCTTATATCATATTACTAATTTTTTATTTAATCACTTTTATGTTTTTTACAAAACCAAAAACTTAATTTTGTTTAAAATAAAAAAAATAAATATTTTTTAAATTTTTTATTACAAGTATAAATTTGTAAAAATTTTTTATATGATATATAAATTTTACTTTAAATAATTGCATAAAATAATTACAAAATTTAGTTAATATATTTATTATTAAGTATTAGCAACATAATTTAATAAATCAATATTAAATAAAATAATAAATAAATAAATTTTATATAATTAAATTATTTAAAAAAAATTTACTTTAAAATTTACTAAATATTATTATTATTTAAAATTTATTTATTTAAATTGTAAGTTATTAATTCTATAGTTTTAGTTTTGAAATTTCTTCAGCATTAAAATCAATTCTATAATAAAATTATAATTAAAATTATTATTAAATTTAAACTTAAAAGCAATATATTTATAAAATAATTTACCGTAATCCAACTATCTTTTTTATTTCAGTAACAGTTAATCTCCATGTAATTGAACTTGTTGCTTTAGTAGTACTTCCCCAATATTCATAAATTTCAGATAACTAAATAAAATTAATTTAGTTAATTGTATTTTTTTAAAATTATTATATCAAATTGACTGTACTTACAGATTCCAAATTAAGTAAAGTTGAAATTTGATTTAATCTAGTAAATTTATCTCTAAATGGCCATTGCATTTTAGCTGAAAAATAATTACTTACAGATCGCAAATCTTTATCAAATCTTAATGCACCATACTTTTTTAAAATAAAGAATAAGTTGTTAAAAAAACTCATTAAGTTCATTAAGTATAAAATTATTTACTAAATAATAATACCTGAGTGAATTTTGTTACAAAAACAGTTTTTTCCCACAAATTAATAACAGATTCTAAAATATGTATCATAATTTGATTATAATTATTTTCTGTAAATGTTGCCTAAAATTTTAGAATTAAATTAAAAATATATTTCAAAAATAAAAATATGATATAATTCTCACAATTTACCTGATAAACTTTAATTAAATTATCAAATCCAGTTACAAATCTTTTAGCAAAATTATCATCTGCTTCTTGTTCATGATATTCATCTTCATCTAATACATATTTAATATCTTTATAAGCTTCTTGTAAAATAGGTCTAATTCTTGGTTTAATCATTTGAGTAAAAAGTTCATTTAATCCACTCTAAGAATTATATAATTTAGTTAAATATATAAGTTATAAACAATTAAATTATTATTTAAAAATTCACCTACTTGTAATATTGGTTTAAAATTATCAGTAGTAATATTATTTAATGAAGTGAACCATTTTTCAACTATTTTATAATCATTTTTAGTTATTGAAGGAATTGTTATTAATTCCGATGTAAGTCTTTGCATATAATCACAACTAACATCCAAATTGTTCAATAAAATCTAAAGAAATAAAAAAAAGTCGAGTAAATAATAAGAAATTCATCGAAAAGAGATAAAATACGTACCATATAACCAAATTTTGCATCTTTTGGTTCTGCGGTTGCGAATGCGGTTAATAGTCTCTCTTTAAACAAAGCAAGATAATCATCTTTCAAACTTTGATTAACTAAATTAACCATTGATGTTAAACATTCCATATCAGATGTCATTACAGTTCTTGTTAAGCATTCCTTGAGAATATAAAACACGTCTTCAACACAACTTGAAGAAGTGCTTCCTTCTTCATATTTGTCTATTCTCATGGCCTATAAATCTATAATTTGTAAGCTACTGTTTATAGTAATTATTAGCTTAATATCAAAATTTACCTTCTCAATAGATTTTTTAAGGAAATATTCCTCTATAACAACAAAATCATTCATTAATGATTTTACTTGTTTTAATAAGCCACTATTTTTGATAATAACTGATGAATCATACTTATTGGCGTCTTTTTCTAACAGTGAAACATCAGTACCATTAACTTGCATTGCTTCTACTTCCAGCTGAAATAAAAAATATTTAGCCCAAAAAATAAAATAAAGTAAAATAGATATTATTATTATTATTTTAATTACTTTGGTTCTTGATTCCAAAAATCGATAATATAAGTGAGTTCTTGCACTAATCATTGCTAATTCTGATAATATAACATCAAGTTCTCTTGGATCTGGTATAATATCAACTTCTTTTAATTGTCCAGGCTTTTGCAGACCTGAAATTTTTTTTTGTGTATTATAATGCGTTTGAATATCTAACAATTTTCGCTGAATTTGTCTTTCATCAAAAAAAGTATCCAGGATAATTTGGCTTTGTTTATCACATTCTTCTTGGAGTCTTTCAATAACTCGAATCATCTTTCCTGGACCATAATGTGTTTCAACAGCAGATTGATGCTGATCTATAATATGTGCTATATTCTCAAAAAGTTTGGTTAACACATTTCCATAAAAGTTTGTTCCAATAGCTACAAAATTCAAAGAAAATTAATAAAACAACTACAAATAATAATAAAAACAATAATATGACTTTGTTCCTTACCCATTTCAGCTAAATTTGCTTGACTTTTTCCTGCAATAATACCACAAACAAATTTTGAATATTTATCTAATCCTTCAGTTTCCTTTCCAATTAAAGGGAATAATTTAAAAAATCTACTTATGTTTTCCTGATCTCTATTATAAACAGCTGCTTCAAATTCTCTACTAAAAATAACAAAGAGATTTTCTTTCGCATCACATAAAGTTTTTGTTGGTATATCAGGATATTCGGATGAAGGTACAGAATTTTCTGCAAATTCTCCTTCAAGTATTTTTTTATCTAATGCTGATACTCGATTAACATATGAAGCAGCAGTTTCATAATCCTTCATATACATTGCTTGATGTAAACCAGTAATACAAAGTTTTAATTCCTGTACATCTTCAACAAGTTTTATGGATTCTTGAACTCTACTTTGTTCTAAATCTAATTGCCGTACTTGTGCGCTAATTCGTTCTGCTACTAACGAAGTACTATTTATTATGTTTAATAAATTTGCTGCTTGTGTATGTAATGTACCTAATTGTGGCCTAGAATTAGATAATATTATTAAATCTAAATAAGTTTTAAAACAAAATATTTCTTCTTGTTTTTTTATTACCTTAAAACTTCCAATTTATCTAATTCTGATTCAAGTTTTGATCTTCTCTCTAATAATTCATCCAAATTATTATCAACTTGATTTTCTTCCAAATCTAATAACTGAAGACATTCTTGTATGTCTTCAATATTTGTCAAGGATTTTAAATACGTTAATGAAAGTTTCGGTGGATGTGTTGTTGTTTTCGGTGCCTTGGTTGTAACCGGCATTTCCTGTTGAATTGTTTTGATGTCGAGAAAATTTTTGCGATAAATTCAATTAACATCTTCGATCTGTGATCAGATCAACCGTCTGTCCAACGAGCGTCTGTCTATTAAAAGACAGTCTATCGACATTTTCGTCGTCGCACCGAATATACGCGTTTTTTGCAACTAGAATAGATGTTTGCTTTCGGTTTGATCTAACGTAGGCTTTTACAAAAATAAATATTAAACATGGCGGACCAGGATTTCAAGAATAAACTTCAGTTCAAAGACCCTACCGAACCTGAAGAGCTGATTCTTGATAATAAAAAGATCATGGCGATCTCCAACGTTACTAATGCCGATAAAAATGATTTTACACCTCTTACTGACTTGATCAACCTGAGATCGCTTTCTATGAATCGTACTCATTTATACTCATTAGAAGGGTTTCCAACGTTACCAAAATTGAGAAGGGTATTTATAGTTTTACACCAACATTTAATTAGTGCTTAACTTTCAAATATTAACTGAAATAGTTTTGAATAATAGCTTGCCTTATCAGATAATAAACTTACAGGCGGTTTGGAGGCGTTGGCAGACGCTAAACTTGAAAAATTAATTCATCTTGATTTAAGCGGTAACAAAATAAACGACCTATCAGCACTCGAACCACTGGTAAAGTATTGGTTTTAGTTGACCTTTTTTTAACCCATGCTAAAAAGCAGATTATTTGTTACAATTTACTTGAATAGCTTCGAAGAAATTATAGAATACACAACTAATTTTATTTAATTCTGATATCCTTTAAGTGCAATCTACCGAATCTTAAACATTTAAGTTTATTCGAATGCCCAGTCACACAAAAAGCGAATTATCGAGATGCTCTACTTGAAATGATACCACAATTGTATTCACTTGATCAACATGATAGGTAGATTAACTCATATTAGTTAAAACATCTATTACTTGTACTTATTTATTTTATTCAATAATAGAAAGGGAGACCCCATTGATTCAGAAGATGAAAGTGATGCAGACGAAGAGGAGGATGAAGAGGAGGAGGAGGATGATGATGATGCTGACGTTGTACAATCAAATGGCCATGCAGGTAATTGGGAAGGGGAATAGTTTAAAAATTATTTAAGCTTTATTATTTATTAAAAGTATTTACAATCAAAGATTCCGAAGATGTTGATGAAAATGAGGAAAACGAAGAAAATCAAGAGGCTGAAATAAGTGAGGAAGCTGCATCAGAAGAAGATGCAGGCAGTGAATCGGATCGAGATGCAGAAACAAATGATGTAAGACACAATTTTTATAGTGATTGTAATATGTTCATTTTCTCATTTTTATTTTATTTTAATTTGCAAAAAAAACTTTTCAAAGAATGAGGAAGTATCTGATAATGAAGAAGAATTGGTTGGTTTTTAATTCTACTTTATCAGTAAAATTAGTAGAAACTAGGCTAGCAATTTGAGTGATACTATTAATTACAACGAGAATAAACGCGTAACTCTATTTTAGGAAGCGAGTGGAGAAGAGGTGACCGAAACGAATGTCGTACCAAAATCACGTGATAAAGGGAAACAGGTTGCATTTCCACCAGACGTCGATAAAAGGGAAGAATCTGAAAGTGAATCAGAAGTTGAATCGGGAGAAGAAGGCCCAGGAATAGATTATTTACTTGATCCGGTAAGACTAATTATATAATTGATTTGGTTATTTTAATATAACTAAATATATTATATTTAATTATAGAATCTTCCGGAAGATACTGATGAAGAAGATTTCCAACCTGATGAAGAAGATGAAGACGAAGAGAGTGATCAATTGGACGAAGCAAGTGATATAGATCTAGCCGAGTTTCCTACAACTAGTGCAGCAGGTGCAGCATTTGAAGCAGCAGCAGCAGCATCATCTACATCAAAGCGAAAAGGTTATGATGATGATGAGGAAGAAGTGGAATCTAATCCTGTCCAAAAGAGAGTAATCAATGACGATGATGAAACGATACAATCCAAAAAACGACGTGTTTGACATTAATTTTATTATACATAGTTTTTTAAAAGTTCGAGTATTTTCATTTGATGATTACTCAAATTATTTTTTATCAAATTATTTTTTTTGCATCCATACTTTTAATATAGATATATTAGGATACTCTATTTCATAATTATAAAAAAAAGGGATGTGATATGAATTACATCAAACAAAGATTTTTGAATTAACGCATTTGTAAAGTAAATCTTCACTATATCGTTTTTTTTTCAGTCTTTGAATAAAATTAAACTTTTTAAAAAACTGATTACTTTTACGCGTATCCTTATAATGCACGTGTTTACTCTTTTATCTAATTAATGTTTATTTATGTAATGTGTCTTTTTAATTTATACTGCAACTTTATTCACTTTGAGAAATAAAAATTGGTTTATGTTAATAATAATAACGGTTAATTATTCAATTAATAAATAGCTATTTATAGTTAAGTGATTAGATACATGTACTTGAATTTTATTGGTAGATAAGGCTAGCTGCGTATTTGTTCAGTTCATAAAGTATTCAAAACTACAAAACTGCCCTTTTGCTAGCGAGTAGTAAATGGCACAATTAAATACAGCACGACCTCTTATCGTAGGACCTGATGTTCCTATTTCACCATATCCTATAAAAATGAAAGGAGAAGTAGTTCGAGGATTTGGAAGGGGAAGTAAAGAATTAGGGACCCCAACAGGTAGAAATGTTTTTTCAATTCCAATAATTAAATCATCGAAAAGATTAAGAATTTGAGATCGATTAATTTTTTTATGTTAATTAAAAAGCAAATCTTCCGGAGGAAGCAACAGAAGCTCTTTGTAAGGATATAGAAACAGGAATTTATTTTGGATGGTCACAAGTTGGAAATGATCCTACTGTATACCCAATGGTAATGAGTTTAGGTTGGAATCCTTATTATAAGAATGAAAAACGTAGTGCGGTACGCATACATTTATATATATACATATGATAATAACGCGAAATAATTCTTTTATTATTAAAGAGAATTCGTATCCACTTTATTTTTATTAATTAGGAAGTTCATATAATGCATACATTCCCTGAAGACTTTTATGGAGTGGAATTACGTGTAGTCGTATTAGGTTATATTCGCCCAGAAAAAGATTATAGTTCACTTGGTATGAATTATTATTTATTCATTTTTCCTTTTTTAATAAAATAAATCCATTAATTAATTTTTTTTTAAACTAGACGCTCTGATTAATGACATTAATATAGATATACAAGTGGCGAATAATTCACTCGCAAGACCTGCATATACGGAATATAAAAAAGATCAGTTATTTGGGATATCTGGTTGAACTCATTAAATTCATTAAAATGGTTTCGCGCATTTTCGAAGTTCAATTGCTTTTGTCTTTGTACATTGCATTTCTTGCCATGATATTGGTATCATAGCAGCACCTATAAGTTTATTAGAAATAAAAAAATTTAGTATCATAACATAAATATTTAAATATAATTAAAAAATCTTATATACCCTCTATACTTTGTGCATAAATTACGCCAAGTTCGTTCTTGGCTGTTGATAAGTAATAAGATCGAGCATCTCCTAAAGAAATCTATGATTCGATTTTGTTAAAATTAAGATTATTTAAAATAAAAAAAAAATATAAAAATATAAAAATAAATAAATACCACTTCTGCTCTGATTATATCTCCGGGTCTAAAGGATTCATGAATCTTGACCTTATCTCTCTCTGTTGCGCGTACGTCTTGTTGACTTAAAAAAGATTAAAAGATAAATTAATACCTTATATATAAAATAACTCTCGAGAAATATGTGTAATATATATACCGTATTATTCCTTGAAAATCTTCTTTACAGGGCGAATTATCTACGACCATTATGGACACAACGGCTTCTTTAGGTGTTATACGAATTACTTTACCTGTTATCTAATAATTATAATTAGGTATTTACGTTTACAAAATTTAAACAAACCCTCAAAAACTTACGAGGCTACAAACTTCCGGTATGGCTGACTGTTGTTTTTCCCTTGATACGGTCAATACAAGTGTTTCTCCTTCTGCTGTTTGTTTAGACACTCGTTTCATGCCAACCACACTTGCATATAACAGGTTGCCACGAACATAAGTGCCAGGGCCAGCAACATAATCTTGAGCAAAACCTAATCTTTGACCGGGTGTAACTATATTCTTAGTATTCATATTTGTATTGCAATTATCGAAGTAATTTTTTATTTTTAATTTCCAAAATCACGATACAAATAATTATCGAAGTAATTGTATTTTAAATATTAAAATTTTATCGTCACGTGTATTTGATCTTGGCCAAAACAGTTACACCAATTCAAGTATCCCAAGTCTTTTACGCGTAAATAATGTTACGTTCTTCGAGGCAACAACAAGCCATAGAAGGCAAAGAAAACGCAGTAACCATAAATATCACCAAAAGTTCTCAGACGGCAAAAACGCAAGGTGGTAATGCTTTAAGAGACCTTACCAATAAAACACCACATTTGAAGACAGTCAAATTTGGGGATGTGGACAGAAAGAAAGTTGAAAAGAAGAAAATGAAATCAAAAAAAACGCATGATGATGATGATGATGTTCCGGATATTGAGTATTGTCCTCCATCCATAGAAGGTTTGAATTAATTAACTTACGTGCGGAAAGAAAAGATTGTATGATTAACATATTTTTGTTAAATAAGAGCCACCGTTCGAACCAGATGACGAAGATCTTAAGATTAATTTCGAATTTTTCAAACATCCACTCAACTTTGACGTGTACGAGTTTGAAAATATTATCTATGAAGAACTACCAATGCCAAAGATTGATGAAAAGGATTTATGTTATAGAAAAACCATGACTGAAGAAGGCAAGTATAATAGTAATAATATAATTTCTTTATTGTCCTCCTTTATTTCAAAAACGTAAAACTAACTTTTACAAAGAATTATTTGGTTTTGACAAATTGTATATTAATGACATTATTTAAATGGTTAAATGCAATAAAATAAATTTTCTAAAAAAACGCGTTTTAGGATTCAATTGGTTTAATCTGCTGCTGGTATCTGTTCCCCCGTTATAGAGCAATAGAGTTCAGCAACTTCAAACCATTCTTCTTCATAAGCCACTTGTGCTGGCTATTCAATAAAATCGTTTTAGTCATAAATAATAAATATAAAATAAAAGAAACGAAGCCTAAACGCACAGTTTTTCCTTCTGAATTTTTAACAAATGGATCCGCACCATGGCTAAGTAATTTTCGAGCCACTTCTACATTTTCTGCAACATATAGAGGTGTATCGTTATCATTATCACGAATATTCACATCTGCGCCTTCTGATATCAAAAACTCAATTAAATCAAGATGATTATATGATGATGCTGCTGCTAATGGGGTGTATCCGTTAGAATCTTTAGAATTTGGAGACAATCCACTTCTTATAAGTTCCTAAATGAGAATTAGAATTTAAAAATCGGTCTTTTTTAACAGAGAACAATTAACATTAAATTTACCGTAACGCGTTGTATGTCACCGTTAGCTAGACAAACGAATGAATTAGAATAGTAAGTAACAAAGCTATTTTTGTAAATAATTTTTTATATACCTGCAGCAACCCAAATATTTGACATTCTTTTTTGATATCTAATACAAGATGAAAGATGGCTACTTTTAATTGGCAAATATAATCACGTGATTTAATGATTGGTTACAAATAGTCTCGTATGAACGTCAACAACAACTCTACTCGCTCTACCTCTCTTCCTCTTTGCAGGTAAATTTTTTTTGTGAGTATGACTGTAAAGTCTTTTTTACGCGAAATTTAAAAGTTAACTTATTATTTATTAATTATATTCGAGAGATTAATTACCTTCGACGCGAACATAAAGATGCTACCAAGATTGCGTAATAAAAAGACCAATATTTCTTGTGAAAATTGTGGTGACACGTCTCACAAATCGGATGATTGTCCTATTCACATTATTGAAGATGAAAGAGAAAGCGGCGTTAGAACAAAACAAAATAAAGCTGATAAAAAGGCGGAAAAACGTGCAAATAATGATTCTATCGATAGAGAACGAGGTTCCTCAACTAAGAAAAAACTTAGAAAGTCACCATCTTCTTCTTCAACTTCGGGATTCGTTTCTTCTTCAATTTATCGACCTCAAAACACTCAAAGTACGTCCACTAAACCCGTTTCACCAGGAATACAACAATCTAAAGGGATTACATCACAATATTTACCATCCTCCTCCTCGTCATCCACAATACATCCTCCAAATTATCAACGCATTTCAATTGTACCATTTTCTCTTGATTTAGACGCGTTTAGTCAGGAACTTAGCGAAGAACAAGAATTAGAAAACAGATCAGGCTCTATGGAAGATGAAGGTGCAATTCAAAAAGTTTATGGTAATATTGTTACTCAAATCGTAGGTGTACGATATTATGATGGTGTAGTAAACAAAAATGAATCAGTTTCAATTACACGTGAACCATTTAATATATACGATCGGAACGCACTACGTGTTGATAATATTCTTGGAGATCAAGTTGGTCATATACCTAAAGATTTGGCTAAAATCCTTGCTCCATTAATTGACAACGGAGATATTCGAATTGAAGGTACCATTGCTGGTAAAAAAGGAACATATGTTGTTCCTCTGCATATTCATGTTCTTGGAGTGCCAGAACGAGAGGAACGTATTACGAAAAATTTAAGATCAAAAAATATTAAGTTTGAGCCACTTAAACCTATGTCTCAAGGTATAAATGCTTCTGAACCGAACGAAGCATGGCGTGAACTAATAAGACAAGGTCAAACTCTTGACAAAACGAGCGTTAAAAAGGTCCTTCAAGAAGTTGGAATTTCTATTGTTGATTTAGCAAAACTTCCTGAAGCTCCTCAACCAGAAGCTTTGATTACCCCCTTACTTTCATATCAGAAACAAGGACTTGGTTGGATGTTATCAAACGAACACCCGGAAGAACCAACTACTGACAAAGCAACTCAATTTTGGGTTATTAATAAGCAAAATAAAGAATCTTATTATTATAATTCTGCTACCGGGTTTTCTACTAAAACTCGTCCTAATTTCGCTAGAGGCGGAATTCTAGCTGATGATATGGGTCTTGGGAAGACATTGCAGACGATTGCTTTGATTACATATGATAAAGATGGAAAAGGATTTATTCCTAAACCTGTAAAATCGGATTCAGCTTATTCTAAAACCACTTTGATTGTTGCTCCTTTGAGTGTTCTTGGAAATTGGGTTGATCAAATTAATATGCATGTCAAGGAAGGCTCACTCTCTTACTATGTTTACCATGGTCCTAATCGAGATGATAATCCGAAAAACCTTAAAGATTATGACGTAGTGATCACTACATATTCTATACTTGGACAGTCAAATATAAAAGATAAAAAACGTGGATTATTTGCCGTTAAGTGGCTCCGAGTTGTCTTAGATGAGGGGCACATAATTCGTACCAAATCAACAAAACAAAGTATTGCCGCATATAGTTTGGATGCTGAACGAAGATGGATTCTTACTGGAACTCCAATTATGAATGAATTGAATGATATGTATTCACTTGTTAAATTTTTGAGAATCACTCCTTTTGATGAATCAGAATGGTGGAATCGTGTTTTTAACAGACCAATAAAAGCTGGCGATAAAGCAGCTATTGAAAGACTTAAGGTTTTAATGAAAATTGTCTGCCTTCGAAGAACAAAGGATATGCAGTTCAATGGGCATCCCATCTTATCCCTTCCCCCCATTAATTCCTTTGTTCACAAAGTTAAATTTAACGCAGAAGAACAAAAAATTTATGATGAAATGGAAAAAGATGCAAAAGAACGCTTTAAGAAATGGAAAGAGTCAAATGATGTTATGAAAAACTATGCTGTTATCTTGGAATCTCTTTTAAGGTTACGACAACTTTGTGATCATCACAAACTTTGTGCAGAACGAGTAAAAAAAATTATGGAAACTCATATTCTTGATATGAATGATGAGAATATCATATCATTAATAAATGCCTTAAAAGTTGCAATTGAAAATAACGAAGATTGCTGCATCTGCTTGGAATCATTGACTACCCCTGTTATTACACGATGTAAACATGTGTTTGACAGAGATTGCATTGAGAAAGTTATTGATAAGGATAAACGTTCTTGTCCAATGTGTCGTAGTCCAGTTCAAAAGGAACTTCTAATTGAATCACCTCATGAACAAGAATCAATTGATGATGAGATCGGAAATATAATTAATTCTGATTATAAACCAAGTTCAAAAATTAAGGCTTTATTGAAATTTCTTAAAATATCAAATGAAAAAGACCCGACAACTAAATCAGTGGTCTTCAGCCAATGGACGTCTTTCCTTAATTTGATTGAAATTGCTCTTAAAGAATCTGATATTAAATTTGTAAGATTGGATGGTAAGATGTTGCGTAATCAACGTGAAAAGGCAATATCCGATTTTACTTATGAACCAGAAATTAAAGTCTTTTTAATTAGTTTGAAATGTGGATCTTTGGGATTGAATTTAACAGCAGCAAATCAATGTTTCCTTATGGATCCTTGGTGGAATCCGAGTATCGAGGATCAAGCTATTGATCGAATTTATCGGTTAGGTCAAACTCGACCTGTTTCAATCTTTAGATTTGTTATTGAAAATTCAGTTGAAGATCGTGTTATTGAATTACAAGAAAAGAAACGTGCATTGATATCTCAAGCATTCGGAGAACAGAGAAGGAAAGACGCTGCACAAGTCCGAGAAGCTCGATTGGAAGAGTTGCAAACGTTATTGGGAGGAAATTAATAATATTAATAATTGTTTAGTAAATATTGCAATCAGTTATAATCTCAATAATACTGAATAATTTGAACAATAATAACAATAATAACATTACACATAATTATATAATAATCTTCGGAATAATTATTCAAAAGCGGAAAAAAGTTTTTTGGACAAACAATAAAGTATATATGATGATAATGTTTATTATCCTTTAAAGGCATCTAGATGCCTGACAGATATAGTAGATATACATAAATTCTGATGTAATGTATATTTTAAACTTTTTTCAGTAAATCACAAATTAAAAAATAATCTAAATATAATCAAAATGCATCAAATAAAAAAAAATAATTACCAATTTTGGCGTGCATCATATTATAAATATAATTATCGGTTTATCCGTTGCATAATGACTTTTAATTAATCTCAAAAATTAACGCAGATCACAACGCCCAAGCCCGTAATCATTCAAAATTCTCCTTATAGAAATATTGAAAATTGAAAATTAATTTGGAAATTTTATAATTCATTGATAATTCCGGTTAAATGCAAAAAGTGTATAGGTGTACGAGATGTTGAGATACTTTTTTACTTTTTTTGTATTTTACAGGTTTTTTTTTTTTCGCGAATTTTATTATTATTATTAAGATGTCGCATGATTAAAATTAAAAAAAAAAACATTTGATCTAATTCAAAGAAAAAAAATGTATATTTTATATATTTATATGTATATTTATTATAATTTTTTATCAACTACAGTTATAATCGAACAAAAAAAAAATATCCTTTAAAAAAAAAAAAAATAATTCTAAAGAAAAATTTTCTCTTTTTTTTAAAAAAAACGAATAAACTAAAATAAATGACCAACTAGAATAAAAAAAAAATCCTAAAAAAAAGTAAAATAAAATAAAATAAAATAAAATAAAAATAATATAGAATAAAAATAAAAAAAAATATTTAAAAAAATATACTTTCAAAACTAAAAAAAAATCCTTCTTCAAACTACCTCTACTTTCTTTTTCTACTTATCTCAAACAAGGATTTTTTTTTCTCTCTCTCTCTTTTACATATAACACAATCAACTTCGGCTTTAATAAAAAACTTTTTGATTACCCTCTGCAAGAGTTTTGTTTTTTTTTAAAAAAAAATAGAAAAATACAAAAATAATTTTTTTTTTAAAAAATAAATGATGGATGAAAAAGAAAAGAAAAAAATATATTAACAACCTATCAAAGAAAAAAGTGCTATCTTTTATATATAAAAAAAATATTCTTTTTTAATAGCAATGTCTTCATTTTATAGGAAAAGAAAAAAAAAAGATATATAAAAAGAGAAAATGTTACATCGGCAAAGTTATTGGGAGAAAAAACATAACATGAACTAATTACTTTTCTTCTTACATAATTATTATCATATCAAATGAAAAACATAAAAAGAAAATATATACATGTATATGTTTTTTTTTTTCATGTAGTAAAAAAGGTTATATATATATATATAAAGCAAGCCGAATTGATTCAAAACAAAAGAAAAAAAAATACCTATACAAAATCCTATATAATATTTATATTTATATTTGAAAAAAAATACATAAAAAAAATTTTTTTTCTAGTTTACTTTTTTTCAGGTGATTGATTAATTTGATTTGGATATTGCGGTACTTTGCCAGTACCATTCGTATTAGTTGTATTACCGGCAGCGGTTTGCCAATAATTTGCGGGCATATAAGCGTTATTGGCTGCATATTGATTCATGTGATTTTGACCGTACTGCGAATATCCTGTACCTGACATATATGGAGGACCTGCAATACCACCAGCACCGCCTAAAGTCATACCATTAGGCATTCCACCATATTGACTATATGGATTTAGTCCAAGTGCTGCATATGATTGCTGTTGTGCCATTTGATTACCACCGCTTGCTTGAGGCTAAAAATAAATACCAATAGGTTAAAAAAGATTTTACATAAGTAATTAAACATATTGAAATGATAATTATATACCTTGCGGTCATTATCATAAACATCACTATTAGTTCCTTCTACTGGAGTAGAACTTTCATTTCCATATGATTGGTTATTATTTGAAGATCGCGTCTAAATAAGTAAAAATTTCGTCATACAATAAAAATAAATTTTTAGTTAAACAAAAAAAGGAGTGTGTAAATTTGTACGTAAAAAAGTGAAATTTTAATATTTACCGTGGATGTTGTATCTTGAGCTGAAGGAGTATCCGGTGCATTCAAACAAGCTTGAATCAAATTTTTTCCTTCAGGTTTTGTTACGAGGGGTTGAAGTTTCGGTGTGGTAAACGTATATACGAGTCCAGTTTCTGATACTACAAGAAGCAATACCTGAGTACCCGTAAGAGTACTAAGTTCGTATGCCTGAATAAGTTAGAAATTAGAAAAAGAACATTAGTAAATAATAATTTATATAAATATTTCATTATATAATAATAAATAACAATTAAATTTTCGAAAAAGATATGATTTTCATTTGTTTATAAACCATAGAACAAATACGGAAAAATTTAATATATCAAGACCAATATGGCAATATCTTTAAAATTTTTTTTTTTTTCTGGAAAAAATACATATATATACATGTATATATATACATGTATATATATGTAAATAAAAAAGGAAAAAGAAAAATATATATATATATATATATATTTATATTTACCTTCTTCATTATACCGGCCTTTCGCTTACTGAAAGTTATGTGTCTCCTACTTTTATCATCAATATATTCGATTTTTATCTTACGACGACCAGCACGTTTTTCATTTTTGCTTCCAACTTCTTCATCCCCAGAATCATCATCATCGTCTTCATTTTCACGTTTAGTTCCTCTAGGGGTCGATTGCTCTGATAAATCTCCACTACCAGAAGCGTTACTTTGTTTTCGTTGACTGGTTGGTGAATTTCCGGCGATTGCACTCATATCTGTGGCGTGCATTCAATACAAAAGAGGAAAGTCTTTTTTTGGTATAATTACGATAAAGTTGCGTAGTTTGTATGCGTTCTATTTTTTGTGTAAATTATTAAAATTTTTTTTTGTTAAAAAAAAAAAAAAATAGGTTTAAAGAAAAAAAAGGAAATAAACAGATGGAGTGAGTGGTGGCGTTTTATATAAATCGAGAAATATTATTAATCTCGGAATGAGGTAATATATGTGTATTCGAAGTGTTATCATGTGTATCTTGATGTACAGCAGTCGGTATTTACGACCAATATTGTAAATAATCTGCAGTGTAATAATACTGCGCCTTAAAAATCAATGCAAATCAAAGGAACCAATAAAGTTTAAAGGAGAAAGGGAAAAATTACACGATGTATAAAAAATTTTGAGTTTTGTAAATCATACGTAAATAAGAATTTGGAGGGAAGTAAAAAAGAATTAATATAACAATTAAGTGCTCAGAGAAGAGAATAATAATATGTATGCGTGGAATATTCAAAGACACGCGATATATGATGATGCATTATAATTTTGTTTGAAAAACTCGTAATGGTTTTTTTTTTTTTTTGTTTTAAATATGTAAATAAAAAGAAAATTAAGGGAAAATAAAATAACGAGGAGGAGTAAGAAAGTATTAAAATTGAGTAAAGATGATGCAAATTGCACATCAAAAAAAAAAAAAAAAAACAACAAACAAAAAAAAAAACTAATTAAATTAGTATGTAAACGGTAAATACCTTTTCAAGGTCTTTTCACGTTCTTGAATAACTTCTTTTAGACGAAAATTTTATGATTTTCCTGAGTCACAAACTAATAGAGAACACAGGGGTTTATAAAATAAGTAAAAAAAAAAGCGAACGAAAGATTGATGGAAGAAAAAAAAATAAAAATGAAAATTTTTATTGTTTTTGATGAAGTGCCAAACAGTTGGCTTGAACATAAAAGGGGCAAAGGGATAACAAATTGGACGGAAAAGGATGCTGGGTTTTTTTATAACATCCCAAATCCAGTCAAAGGGTCTGTCTGTCAAAATAATTTTTTAGTCAAAATTTCATTATACTTTAAGTAGTTACAATTTTTACAAGTAATGAAAAAACCGGAATAAGGTGTTACTTTGTTAAACAATACAATTTGAAAAAAAATACACATAAAAAAAATTTTTTTTTTTTTTTTTATGTACACAATAAAAATTATTAAAGAATAAATGAAGAATAAATGGAAGATATAAATATTTATACTACTATTAGACTATACAATAGACTTTTTTTTTTTTGAGTTAATATACACTATAATATATATGTATTAAACTTCTACATACTATTTTATTATTGACAATAAGGAATTCTTTCAATAAAAACTATATTTTTTATAGTTATTAAATAGATAACGTATTTCAAATATTTTTAAATATTTCTCTTTTTTAATTATATTTCCAGAATAGAATACAAACAACAATTTTTAGAATAGTTTAATTAAGGCTACGCCACTGCCCCATTTCTATTTATGATGTGTTACGTTTTATGATGCCCATTGAAAAAATTGTTAAAATATTACACGAAACTTAATAAAGTAACACCGCCACAACATTTTAAACTCGGGGTGACCGGCCGCAATATCTTTCTCCGTTATAATAAAAAGAATCTTTTGGTGTAATGTTGTACATCACTAGAAAAGTGTATCAAATAGTACTAGTAATCTTCGGTGGAAATCGATAATCAAACTCTTTTAATGTCAATCAAACTCTCAAAATGTGAAATTGGTGATACTTTTTCCCCTTTTGTGGTAAGTAAATGTTTCATTAGTAATTATGTGGAATCTTAATTTAGCATGTATTACCCGACGATGCTCCGACTTCCGACTCTAATTTTACAAGATTTTATTCTTGTTTTTTTATTGTGAAACTTTTTCAAAAAAAATAAAATAATAGAAATATAAAAGAGTATGTATTATTTATTGTTATTGTTATTATTATCTATTTTATCTATATTTGATTATATGATTATTTTTTTTTTTATTTTATTTTATTTTTTTTTTTATGATTAATCCTTTGATAAACATCAATCAGATTATGAAAAAGTTTATTATTATCGTAGTACACGAGTAGTACACGATATCATAATCGAACAACAAATATATTAAACCATCAATCTTTGGTAAAAAAATCACTTAAAAAAGAAATAAAAAATTGTACAAACATATTTTTTTTTACCAAAAACAAAAAGGAAAAAAAGAAAGAAATTTTTATTTTATTCATTTTAGAATAAGAGATAAAAAGTATCAAAGAATTAAAGAAAATAATAAACCTATCAAAGTTGATAAACGATAAACATGACTGATAAACAGATGAACAAGAGCGACAAATATACAGGCTAAACTAAACAAAAGAACAAAGGAAATAAAAGAAGTCCCATGCTTCAATCATATGTAAATGCTTTTTGGCGGCGCAAGTGTTGATAACATCCGGTGAGAGAAATATGCCGTATAACCGAAAATCATATTAGATATGGATTAGTTGCATGTCACCTAGTCAGGTGGAAAAAAGGCGTTATAAAGAGTTATACAACAACGCACCGACAGCATATGTACATGTATACTTTACCCCTAAATGTAGCAATTCGGTAGTGCAAAATGGGCTTAATCAGGAATTTCTATTAGAAAATCTTGTATCGATAGAAACATTGCCCAGAAGTCCGTGGTCCACTTTAAATTAATATTACCATTTATGGTAAAGTACAAAAAACATTTACTTTTAATAAATTACGCAGTAATTTGAAGATTTTCTCATTTTTCTCATTCTAATAAATTATTTATTTTTTTATTTTAAAGCTCAATTGATATATTAAACTCGGTTACTCAATTATGCATCATTTTTATACAAGTAAGTACATGATTGACTTGTTTATAACTGAGTTTATAAAATTTTGTACGGAATTGGAACCCCGTAACCCCGATATTTACAGGTTTAAAACTTAACTAGACTGGGTACTTTTTTAATCTAAAAAATTCTCATACTCAAAAAAAAAAAAAAAAAAAAAAAAAAAAAAATTTATGCATTTAGACAATGGAAAAAGCAAATGGACTGAAGAGTGTTGATTGAAAACGAGTTCTCATTTGATGACTTTTTCTATACAAAAAAAGAGATAGGAAAAAAAATAAAATAAAAATAAAAATAAAATATGAATAAATTAAAGAATATTAAGAACTTTACATAATTTTGTGTTCATAAAAGTATCATATATAACCATTGTACACTCCAAAAAAATAACAGGTAAAAACGCCCATTATAATCATTATACATAACATAAATAAATAATACCTGTTTGATTACAAGAAATTCTTTCTTTTTTTTCTCAATTATTCTTTTTTTTTTCTCTTGCAGACCACTTACAAACTCCGAAACAAAAAAGCACTTGTATAGGATTATTGATGTAAACAAAGGTTTGAAGTTATTATATCATGTGGTTAAATTACATTACTTACATGTTTTAAGCGCGATGAAACTGTTACTCTTTACTTTCTATGGTATTTTCTTTTATCAATAACAATTGTTTGATTACTATTTTTTACAAATGTACCTTTTATTAAAGTTTTTTTTTGGTTTGGATTTAAGATTAATTTGTAAATAATGGAAAAGAAAATATGGAAAGAAAGGACGAAAAAATAATTAATTATTTATGAAAAAATTATTATTGTTTTTAAAAGGATCTTTTTATTATTCGTATTTTTTTTTATTTTATATTATTTTTATTATTATTATCTTATATTATCTTTTATTTATTCATACATTATTCATTTTTTACTTTTACTTTTTTTTTCATTTATTTACCTTTTACATTTTTCTTTTTTTTACTATTTTATTTTAATCTTGATTATTTCCTAAAAATCTCTTCCTTTAATTTCTTTAAACAGTAAGCAAACAATTTTTTTTTTTGATTGTATAGCAAATTTGGTAAATTAATACATTGCAGTTTTTGTAATGAATGGAAAATTATCAATAATTGTATGTCTGAATAAAGAACAACGAAACTCTTTACAATTCCAAAGATGGTAAAGTGATTAAAAATTCTATTTAATATTATTTTCCCATAATAAGGCCGTGTCCATATTTGATTGGCAATTTTATTTATTCAAGTTACGTTTTATTACATTTTTGTTCTGACAATTAAGAAAGATCATTATTTAAATTATTATTAAATTAAGGGGGTGGACTTTTATTAAACATCATGTATAATGATGTAGAATGACGCGTTTGACAAAAAAAAGAAAGAGAAATTGTTTCATAATCTGTTATACCCGTGAAATCTCCGTATTACTTAATTTTTAGGATAAAGATTATTATAGAGAATTGTTGTTTTTAAGTATTGTTGTCTAATTTATTACAAGGTCAATAAGGTCAGACCAATTATTTTTATTCTACTATTTCTACTCGGCCGTACTGACTAAGATCAAACCGCAGTAATAATTGTTATGATGTGTTTAATATAATTGGCTATTCAATGATCCCATAATTTGCATAAACATAGTTCATTTAAAAATAACATTAACGATACTGTGTATCATTAACCATTAATAGTATTATTATTTTTTTATAAAGTAACAAGTTCTAATTTACTATTTATTTTGAAACAATTGTCTTAAGTTATATGCAATTACATAGTATGGTAGTTTGATTACTCACAAGGTCTTTCTCTAGAATAAAATTATTCTTAGTTTGAAAGTACTCCTGCAGTTAAATTTATATTAAAATATTTATATAGTATATTTTATTCTCATTCTATACATTGAATTTCAATTTAAATTATTCACTTTAAATTTTCATTAACCTTGAAAAAATAATAAATTAAAGCAAATAAAAATGATTTAGCTAAAAAAAATTTATAAATATATTTATTAGAAAATAATTATTTTTGGAATCAAATAAAAAACTATTTAGATAAATCTAAAATCTCTTTAGCAAATTTTTTATAATAATAAAATTATAATAATAAAAATTAAAAAGTAATTTTATTTTTATATTTAATTATATAACAAAATTTTATTAATATAAATATATATAGCAAATATATACTTTTTTTTAATTTACCTTTTATTATAGAATTATAAAAAAAATTTTATATAATTAATAAAAAAATATTATTTTTATTATTTTTTTATTTAAAATACTGTATATATATCAAATTGGAATTTGGCTCTATATAATAAAAGAATATTATAAAAATATATATTTATATTCTAAGTTATATATTATAAATTTATTTCAAATATTATTTTTATTTTTTGCAAAATAATATAATTGTAAATTATTAATCTATAAAATTATAACTACAAAATCAGTAAATTAAAATAAGTAAATTAAAACATATTATTTATAAATAACATATAGGATTTTTATAAATAACAGATAATATAAAATTTAATTATTTAATATTTAATTTAATTATTTTGAAAGTTAAAATAAGTATTTTGATTAATTTAAAAAGTTAAAATTAATTTAACTTTAATTTATATATGCTGTATAAGAAAGGTTATAGTATTTAAAATATAATACAATATTTTAAAAGATTGAAGGTTATATCCAAAATATATTATTTGAAGAAATACAGTATAATAGAATGTGATTAACTAAGTAAAACTGAAATATTTAATTATTTAACTAAACTGAAATAATTAGATATTTAAAATTAAAAACAAAATACTAAAATTTAATACTTCCATATTTTTTATAGATTTTAATAGATTTTAATTGTAATAAATACTTATAAAATAATTATATATAAATTTATATTAACAATCTAATATAGTGGTATAGAAGAGTATTAAATATTTGTAAGCTGTTTAATAAAAGTCATATAACAGATTAAAAATTAATAGGATAGTATATTTTAGTTTTAGATCAGCCTTCTTGAAAGAAACAATGAAAAATATTCCTCAATAAACCTGAATGGTTCTTATTTTTAAATGGTAAAATTATCAGTATTTATTAAAGGATAATAGGATAGATATATAATGTTAAGTTAACCTAATAGGTTTTCAGACCATTTAAAAATATTTACAAAATAAATTTATATTAAAATATAATATTTTTAAAAGAAATTTATAAAACTATTATATTATATAATATAATTTTATATATTTTTATTATAAAACTATAATTTTATATAATTAAAATTAATATTAATCCTTATAAGAATAAATAAAAATATATATAATTAAAAATTATTACTATATTAATTAATAATAAAATTAAAATTAGTTAATAACAAAACTGAAATTTTGGTAAAAAGAGTTTAGTTAAATATTACTAAATATATTATAAATGCAGTAATATTTATTATCATATGGTTATATATGACATAACATGTTTTAATTTTAGATATTTTTTATAGTATATTGACTAAAGTTTATTCATAGTATCAAATAAACTATATTGATTATATTGAATTTATTTATAATATTAAATAAACTATATTGATTTATATTAAATATAATATTTTACTATTGATTTACATTAAAAGTAATATTATAATTATTAAAAATATTTTCTTGTAAGAATTCCTTAATAGAGTTATTATTCAATTAGATATTTTACAACTTTCAAATTTTCTGTAATGGTGTGTGAGATTCTTCTTGTAAAATGTTATTTTCTATTAATATAGTATAATTAGCTTGGCTTAATTTTTTATACCATATAATAGTAATATTATAGTATGTGAGTAATTTCACTTATTTTAATATGGATTAATGAATGATCAATTATAAATTTTACCATTTACATGGCAAAATTTTAACTAATCATCTATTATTAACCATATTAAAATAAGTGATATTACTCTCATCTCATACTATAATATATTATTATTTTATAAAAAATTGATCTGTTATTTCTGTAAAAATTCTGTAAAAATAAATTTTCTATAAATCTATTCTATAAAATTAAATTATTAATTCTAAAAATATGAATCTATTACAAATAATAAAATAAATTATAAAATATAATTGACTTTTTATAAAGTACAAAAATTAATAATAAAATTTTTAAAAATTTTAAAATATAGAAAAATATATATATAATATATAATTTAATATGAATTAAAAATTATAATGAAAAATTCAATACTATATAAATAGTATTTTATATAAAAAGAATAATTTTTAAAATTTTTATTTATTAATACTAAAAATACAATATTAAATATATAAATTATAAAAAATTATTGTAATCAAAAAAATAAATATTTTTGATATCTATAAATTTATTACTAATTACAGTAAAATAACTTTTTAATATTATTAAAATTTGAAGTATTTATATTATGCAATACAACATTAAAAAATTAGTTCTTATAACTGCTAACCTAGTTATAAAAAAATTTACAGGAAAAATTTTAATATTAATAATTAGCAGGTTATTTTAAAAAAAAAAAAAATTTTTAAAATTTGAAACTACTATTTTTGCCTTACAAATATATAAAATTTTTAAATAAAATACTGGCCGCCAACTTCAAAATTTTAAATCTATGAAATAAGAACTAATTTTTTAACATTATATTGTTTTATAGTTTTAATTTAAAATATAATTTTATATAAATGCTTTTTTTCTATATATATAATATAAGATTAATCATAATTTAACTTATTAGTAAATTTTATATAATTATATAAATTGTTTACTCCCATTATATGATAAATTTAATTAGACCAATTAATATTTATAAGAAAAATACTAGCCATCACCACAGGTGATTTTACCTGATCATGTGAATTATTATTATGACATCATTTGATTAAACTATTAAACTTTTTTCTCATGAATTGCCTTTTTTTAGTTTTTTTTTTTTCTTTTTCATCAACTTACCTCTTTTTCTTTCATTACACATTTTAATAATAAACTGTTGTGAATATGTAATAATGAGAAAAATGAACTTCGTATTATATTGGTTATAGATGTAAAATTTCAGACATGGGAAGAACTAGAAGGTCATCTAGAACGATATACTTTGAAAGAAGGATTTTCTATAAAAAATAAGAGTTGAGTATCATTTAAGTCTAAATTAAATGAAAAAGTTAACAATAGAGCAAAAAGCATGAAATTAAATAGAGAATTTAGGGTAAGGATTAGGGTATGGATTAGAGTAAGGATTAGGATATGGATTAGGGTAAGGATTAGGGTATAAATTAAGGTATGAATTAGGGTATGGATTAGGTAAAGATTAGGGAATGGATTAGAGTGTGGATTAGGTAAGAATTAGGATAAGAATTAAGGTAAGAATTAGGGTAAGAATTAGGGTAAGGATTAGGGTAAGGATTAAGACAGTGTTGGCACATTGGCCATTTAGCGAGGATTGGCCGTTGGCCATTTGGCAGTTTGGCCGTGACCAAATGCCAACACTGGATTAAGGTATGGATTAGGGTGTAGATGAATTAGGGTGTGGACTAGGGTGTGGATTAAGGTGTGGATTAGGATATAGATTATTATATAAATTCTTTGTTAGATATCATAGATATCACTAATACTTTTTTGCTTTTCATATTTTATTTAGATTAATAATGCAGATTATGATCATAAGGAGAGTTTACGTAAAGATGATTATGAGGACTATAAACTTTCTCCAACTTATGATTACAAATGTACAAAATGAAGTGATTATTAAATTTTCAAACGTTAATAGACGAAAAACAGCAAGAATTACTTCAAAAGGACCAAACTATCGATAAAAAGATTATTAAAGAAATGATGAATTTAATATTGTTTGTTCTAATTCAGTCACTTCAAGAAGATATGGACGTCCTCCAAATCAATATCTTAGTGAAGATGAAACTGCAAGTAAAAATAAGAAGCAAAAAATGACTGCTGATTTGGAGTTAGAACGTATTCTAGAAATAATAATAATAGAAATAATAGGAGTGTTAGATTTTAGATCATAATTTATATAATTGTAAAAGTAAGATTCTTAGTGAAAGAAATTAATATTGTATTTAGTTAGTTATTAGAATTAGTCAATTGTAATTTATTAATAAAAAATAAAATTTACTGTAATACTGTAATTACTGCAGCATGATTATGTGATTTATTTATACCAGTGAAATCACCTGTGATGATAATTAGAAATTTTCATTAATATTTATAAATATATTATTTTTATTATCTATTTATATTATTTTTTTATTTTATCTTTCTTTTATTTCTTTTTCTTTTTACTCTTTTTTATTTATTTTTTTTTTCCATTCCATTTTTTTTTTATTTATTATTTTTATTTGCTTTTTTTTTCTTTAGTATATTTTTTTTAGATTTTTAGTTTTATAATTTCTAATATAGTATAATGTCTTTCTTACTAATTATATTTTCTTTTTTTTATAGCATTTTTTAATTTCTTTTATCACCGTTTTCAAAATGGTGTGCGCAGTGTCAATTATTAAATAAAAAAAATTTCTTGATTTTTGCCAAATATTTTAAATTTGATATATGTTTTGTATCCTTTTCTAATGATTACTCAAGATTTCCCAGTAATACTTACATTAATAAGTTTGTTTACAGCCTTTCCTTAAGTTATAAGTCAGTTTATTATGTAAAGTTTTGAGTTTTTTTCGACTAAAGTTTGAGATTACTAGAGATTATTGAGATTTCCATCAATAACTGGTGATTTCAGACATTTTCCTTTAAACTTTAAAGGTTCTCACTTTATTTTATATTTGTAGACATTATTTTCTCTCTTTATTAACAATTAAATCACATTCTATTAACACTGTTAATAGACTTTTATGAGTAATTTCGAATTTTTTGATTATTAATTATATTACATTATATGATATATGTAATTTAACATTTTGAGTTAAATAGGTGGTTTTAGAAGGTTATATAAGGAGTTTTTTACAAATATTGGAATATTTAAATTTTAGATTTTACCAATTTAACAAATAATTAACTATACATATTTTATTATAATTTTATAACAATAGATATCTTACGCTCTTAACAAACTAAAAGCCTAATTTATATTTGTTTAATAAATTAAAAAAATTATTTGGTAGGTATGCCATTACTTGGATTGTCAAGTTTAAATGATCATTTTTGAAAATTAAGCATTTTTAATATTAACACTAACGGCTATATTTACTTTCTCTTTATTTTTACAGAAATTTCCATGAAAACTTGAATATTTGTATTTATAAAACTGAAGACTTGTCAAAATTTAATTTCTGTTCATGTAAAGAAATGGTTTAAATCACAAAACATAAATAAATTTTTAAAAAAATAATAAATTTTTCGTGTTGGAACATTTTTTCGCTTACTGTCGCATGACTAATTAAATATTTGATTGGACAATTTTTGTGTTTTGATTACATGACTAATAATCATAATTGATATTCAAATTTTATGCATGATCGACACTGCGTACACCATTTTGAAAATGGCGATAATTTGTTTTTATTTGATCATTAATTTTTTTTATAATTTCATTTTTTAACTTAATGATAGGGGGTTTTTTTTTCTTTATAATCTTTTTTAATTTTTAGTTTTTAGATTTTCATTTTATTTTCTAATTTTTATTTTTTACTAACTATATTTTTTTACTTTATATTGCTTTTTAACTTAATATAATTTAATATTACAAATTTTACTTTTTAACTTTATATATTTTATTATTATTTTATTTTTTAACTTTCTTTATAAGATTCATTCTGTATTTTTATAGTTTCATTTTTTTGTTTTTTGCTTTGTTATTATTATATATTTTGAATAAATGTATTTGTAACAGCCTGTTACATATCTTATTTGTAACATCCTTTTTTCATTTTTTTTTAATAATAAATTTAGTATATGTTTTACAAATAAAATTTTTATATGCAAAATTTAATTTGGAAAACTTTTACTTAA
>QZLH01000004.1:176020-197474 GCA_003833135.1 Oehlia diaphana
TTACAAATAAAATTTTTATATGCAAAATTTAATTTGGAAAACTTTTACTTAATGTACTTAAGACAGTTTCATAGACAAAATTTTAAGTTATAAGCAATTTCTTGAAATTTTTTAAAAAATTTTTTGTCTTGGTTACATGACTGACCTTTTGTTTTTTGTTTACATTACGCCTGATCTTAAATTTTAATTGGATAAAATTGGGAGTTGTTACAAATAAGACGTGTAACAGGATGTTACAATTAGATTTATCCATATATTTTTTATATATTATAATTACAGAATTATTAGTTTCATTAAATAAATAAAATATAAATTTGATAATTTTTTTTAATTAATAAACTTTAATTAATATTTTTAAACCAATTAAATATAAATTCTAGAAGTGTAATTTATTTAATCCAAAGGGTAAGTTAATAAATAAAATTCACATATATATATTATATATAGGTGAATTTCATAAAGTAATAATAGGATATAAAAGCAATTTTATAAATAGAAAATCAGTTTGAAATTTTAAACAAATTAATTATACATATAAGTGATATAACAGAACTTTTTGTCTTATTATATAATTAATAAACTCACAAATTATATTCTTCTATAATAGCTATCAGATTATATAGGATCATCATATTATATAGCTTTAGTAAATGCTTTACTATTCTCTAAACAAATAAAAGAATTATTTTTTTTTTTTTTTTTAAATGTTGAATCATGTATCATTTTATTAGAATATATTTGGACTACAACTATTCTGTAAATGATACTCTCAGCTCTTAACAATAAAAGAATTATATTTATACTTATAATTATATTATTATATACCTTTAAAATTACTCAATTCCTTCTTTAATAAATTGATTTATATTAAAGCTCTAAATAGTTCAAATTGGTTCTGATTAAAAAGTAATTCAGAATTAAATCAAAAAAATTGCTTCATTTTGGTCTTGATCTGGATTATGTTAAAAGATAATTCAGGATCAAACTAGACTGAACTAATATTTAATTCGATTTGGTTCAGTTTTATAATAAAAAATTTTGCAAAAATATTTTTTAATTATAATTACTTTGAAAAATATTTCATAATACTTTTTTGTTAAATTAATTAAAATAATATTGCAAAAACAATTTTTAATTAAAATTACTTTGAAAAAATTTTTTACAGTATTTTTTAATTAAAATTACTTGAAAAAATATTTTGTAATATTTTTTTATTAAATTAATTATAAAAATATTGCAAAAACATTTTTTTTGTAATAATTTATCATAATGTTGGACCAACTGTAATCTTAAATTTACTGAATAGCAAAATTTAATAAATATTAAAATTTTATATTTATTAAGCAATAAATGCTTAATATATTAAATAAGTATTAAATTTTAATATTTATTAACCATTTAATTTTTTAAGCATTTTGTTAGTATTTTAAGTAAATATTTAAATGCATTTTACCAATATATCTTATATTTAATAAGCGCTAATAATAAATATTAATAAATTACTTTGACTAATATCATGAAAAATATATTAAAAAAAATATTTTTTTTATTTAATAATAAATAATTACAATAGTTTTAAAATAAATTTATTGTGAAAATAATTACTTAATTCTAATCCATTTAATTCAGTCTGAATTAGATTTATAATCCAGGACTGGATTAAACTAGACTGAATATTTCAGTCTGAGTTGAAGTATTAATCCAGATTGAACCAATTTTAATTTTCAGTTTAGATTGCTGAATTAGAACTAGATTGATTAAAATTTTAATTTATATATTGTTTTATTTTTTCTAAGTAACTGATACTATTTATTATGCTTGAAAATTTTTCTTCTTTCAGATCATATGTATTACCTTCTACTTGCTGAGTTGAAATTCTTTCATATACAATACATTTTTATACTAATATTTTTTTCCTTAAGTCTTACTTTTTGATTCCTTTTATATATTTCTATTTTGCAAGTAGATTGCAATATAGTTTGCAAATAATTTTATAAATTCATTAATAAACATTTATAAAAAAAAAGAAGTAATTATTAATATAGCTTTTTCTGATTTAATAATAGATCTGAATTCTCTATATCTTTCTTTTGAATTTAATCAATATAATTATAAAAATACTAAATAATATGACTAAAAAGAAGTTTTTTTAATAGGCATATTAATAATTTGGATCAATATAAATATATTTATAAGGAAGAATATAACTATATCTGGAATAACTATAAAGAAAGCTGACTGTAATAATATATAATAGTTATTTTATAAAAACATAATATTTTAGTAATTCTATGAAATAACTGATTTATCTTACAATATCTAAATTATAAAGCTATTTATATATTTATTTTAATTAATAATAATAGACTTTTATTCCAATAATAATAGACTTTTACTTATCTTTCTAAATGAATATCTGTGAGAATATCAAAAAAAAATCATATATTTTAACTAGTAATTATAGGCTAAAATAATAAACTATGATTAGTTATTAAATAGTTAATTAATATAACTTTAAAATATATTAAAAAATGTAATTATAACTAGATCTTACTATTGCAACTCATAATTTATAACCATAATTCTATATTTTTATATAACTATAATTATACAATCATTTAGAAATAGTTGAAGTATCAACTTTAATTAATATGAAAGTTTTTTTCTTAAAAATCAAAAGTCTTTTTAAAAAAGTCTTTTTAGTTTTATAGAAGAATTTATTTATTATTTTTTTTTTTCAGTACATTTACAAATTTATTAGAATAATGCTAGTAATTATACAAAAGTAAAATCTACTATAAACTAAACTAATATTGTTTTATAAAGAATAAATAAAAATAATTATTATTTGTAAATATAAATTAAATTCTTTTTAGATTATATAGATTAATTTTAATGAATTAAAAAGAGAAATTCTTACAGTTTATATTTGTAATTTATTAATATTGATCTAAGTCTGGTTTATCCAGATTTTATTCAGATAAACCAATTATCTGCACAATTTTATCCAGATTTTAATTTTATTTGAATTGTAAATTTCAAATATTTAAAGTATTCAAGTTAATTTATAGCTTATTTAAAAGTTTTTATATTATAAATGTTTTAATCCTAATAACTATTCTCATTTTTTATCCAGATCAATACTCAATGGCATTAGATATTTCTAGCTTCTGGTATCAGTAGTTGATAACAGTTTAAAGTTATATAGTAAATCTGTAAATAATATATCATTTAAATTAAATACTTTATATAATCATATTAATCTTTATATCCTATCATTTATTATATAATTTCTGTCAACTTTTTAATATTAAAAAAGAAAACTGGAATATCAATTCCAGGGAATTAGCTTACCTCCTTTCCTTTTTGACTGTTCAAATATTGTTAATATATAGATTATTATATGGTGATCTGCCATGAATTTCTTCAAGCATGTTAAAGGATCATTCCTGCATCTTTTTCCATATAACGGATATATATATAAAGAGAAGAGATATAAATACACAAATCATCATGCTATATTGATCAATTAAAATTTAATCATTTTTTCACTTAGATTTTAATCAATTTCCACCATAATTGAAAAATTAGAAATTAAAAGTACTGTCTGTACCTTGCTGGAAGTTTGATATGATTTAAAGTTACTTGTTGGAAAAAGATTTATAATGCAATCTTTTCTAGTGGATTTTGGGAAATATAACTGAAATATATCTTCTATGACGAGTTGTTCGTTATCTTATAATCACTTGCTCTAGAAGTCAAACCAACATCTCACTAAATAAAAAGTAAAATGTTACTACGTGAATAAAATTTAATTCCGTTACTATTCCGCATAGCTACGTTGTCTATTTCAATAAAAGATAATCCCTTATTCATTTAAACACTATTGCGCGTTTTGGATTATTGCAACATGGTAGAAATCTAATAGAAATAAGTTAGATCATAATATTTCATGCAGTTCTTTGAATGTTAAGTAGGGAGCTACAAACCGATTCCTCCCCTCCATTATTGAGGAAACGGTCACTTTCGACTATTACAGTTCCATGAAGGATCATTTTCCATAACCATTTACACCCTTGCATTACATTCTTGTAACAATTTTAACTATTTTATTACATTTCCTATCATTACCAATTTTTATACCATTACATTCTTACCACCATTACATTACTACTACTCAATTGTAAAAGTATTTTTATGTTTTAAAGAATTATATGGAGAGAAAAAACTTGACAAAAAATAAAAAACTAGGAAATGAAAAGGTTTGATATTTATATATTTCTTTTTATCATAAGGGAATGGCGGTTATACGTGTGATTAATTTGTGATTAAATACTCTGAAATTTTGACTCCCGATATTTTCATCAATCATGTCATTTGAAACTTATTGAATATATGCTTGATTAATTTTATGATATTTCGAAACTCTTGACTACACAAACTTTATTACGCGATCTTAAAGTCCGATACGTCATATCTAAACTCCAAAATATATTCAAGATACCATTATAAATCTCAATAGATTTATCATATTTAATTAAGGAGGGAAAAACGCGTATAATATCGTTCCGAATCACGAAAAAAAATCTATTTGTCGAAAACGGCCTGACATCATTCTGGGAGGTATTTATATTTTATTAATTAATTCAATTGCGGTGTTATACATGCACGAACTGATCGTGTGAACGTTCCTTATTGTAGATAGGGTAACCTTTTTAACGTAAATTGATAGATCAAAGTCCAATTTACATCCTAAAAGGATACCCTCCGAACATCTAAATTGTAATAAATAGGCTTCTTTATGAAACAAAGTAACATTTGATTGCGTACTTCACATAACGTAAGAGATATCGGACATCAAACAAATCACGTCTAGTAATAACTACGGCATAACTAACTTACCTACTACTTTAAACAAAACAAATTTGTTCCACAGGTAGCTTGTGTTTTATTTGTTATCAAACATCGAGATATGCCCAGAGATTTGTCCAATACAACTTTATTTTTTTGCATACAGGATAAATTCTTATGTTGATATGCATAACAAAAGCTTTTTCACTACGAACTAAGAAGTTAATTCTCGTTTATGAAGAATGGGATATTCAACGTACGAACCCAAGTAAGTTTATCATTTACACTAGCTGTACTGTATATACAAAGACATTAATGATTATTTTTTTTACGTATAAACATGTTATGCAAACTAGATGTTATTAACCGGCAGACTCAACTCATAAGTAGAGATAATTTTTGTCCACTCTATGATTGACAAAAGAACAACTAAAAATATTATCCGAGCCAGCTTCGTTGGAATTTACTGTTAATAGACTGAATCTACTGGAATACATAATATAGGGTTTACATACGGACTATAATTGCGGCATCATTTCTAAACATCATGAAATTTTTGGGTAGACCAGTCCCTACTTATATTATTTTCTTGAAAGGATTCCTCTGGACCACGGCGAAGATTTGGAGATGAAACGCTTTATTGTAAATAATTATAAGGACATATGCGAACCCTGAACTATTGGTATGCATTGTGCAACAAGGGCCTCCTGTTGCACGATCTCATGATACTTCTATAGTGACCGTTTATTGAAGAAAAAGAGCATCATGCTAAGAATGGAGTTTCTGAACCAAGGATCACAATGCGTAATATTTCTTGTAGATATTTTTGAACACTTCCACATCGCAAAGATTTCACGTGAAAAGGTCTACAAGCAAGCCATTTCGAAAGTTTTTCTCGTCTCTATGAACTACGAAGTACCTTTTTATTTTTTATTTAATTAATTTTAATGTCTAAAGTTGAAGTAATAACGATATTTGGTGTTGGGGACTTCGTGGGTGTAGTACATTTTTCAATGTATAGATTTTGGAAACGACTCAAGAACTCGATTAATAACAAGTAACGTTAGTCTAACTTTGTATCATAATTTAACAAAAAATATTAACATCTGCGGATATTTATTAGCTAAGTACTTTCTGAACTTACATACTACATAGTTATAGATTCCTATACAAATTGATATACATACAAGGATCAAAGTAAGAAATGTTCGAACCAAAATCTTTTGGTTATAGGGTAATGCAAGAATGTTACATAAAATAATGGAATATAGGACAGTTTCCGACTGAGATGATTAACAAAAAAAATAAAATGAGTCATGTGTCCCTTGGAAGAGATATTAAAGAAGTATAATGAAGATTAGTGATCATCAAGAAATATCGCAATAAAATCGATTTTTTATTTAGTGAGATATAGTGGATGGCCAATGAATCGGATGTGCCAAAATGGCACATGATAACTTGAACATTACATTTTGTTTACTCAATATTATGTAATTCTTTTACTAATCGTAATATGGTGATTTCTTAGATTAAATATTATACCATAAACTAGAATTGAAAATCTGATCATTATAATTCTAGAAGAAATTATATATTAAAAAAATAATTTTAAAATATATTTATATGAGTTGCTATCAAAAAGACACTTTTTTGGGATGCAAATTAATACTGACATCCATTTTATAGTCTATATACCATATTATTTCCGATTATACAACAAATTAATTGGTTATAGTTCGATCAATTGATTATCATGTTCATGGTCTTCAGACTCGTCTCATTTATGACCCAAAAACCCTATACAGGTAATATAAAACTCTAACGTGTATAATTTTATTTATTAATTATTTTTTTCCCCCAAAAAAGAAAAGGTAAAATCCCGAATCATTTCCTCTTACTCTAAATACCCATATTTATAGATTTACGTTGAACAATAAATTACATTTTATACACTAATTGCTTTAAGTAATTACTATAATTACTATCAATTTGTTTGTGTTAAATTAAACTAGTAAATTGGTAAGATTTTTCAAACTAATATTATATTAGTAAAATATATTCCCTCTCAGAATAACCCATATCTGTTAATGTTTGTTTGACATTCAACATCATTTCCGGTGGACCACATACTACAATTTTAGTATTACGTGCAGATCCATATTTTGGGAAAGAACTTGTTGGTGAGTGTGTAATGCCTGAAGGTGAACCTACTTGAGGATATTGATATTGATACGGAGGATATGGTTGAAAAGTAGGTGAAAAATCTAATGTAGGTGATTGTCTTGTAGTATGTGTTGAATTCTTGGCTTTAATATCACTAAACCACTTTTGTATTATGTCTGGTGTAATACTTCCTTGTAAATATGAAAACTCATTAGACTCATTAGGAGGAGGGACAGAAAAAACGTAAATAATCTCAAGCATTCCTCTACTTGATCTTTCATATTCTCTTAATGCATTACTATCAATAACATCATCAATTTCTCTATTACCGTATAATAAATACATACGAGTTTTTCTATCTCTTTCTTCAACACTTTCGCTTTCTCGCAAAAGATGATATTTAATTAACTATAAAAATGATGATAATAAAATGAGATACATAAATTAACATTTTATGTATCCTTGAAAAAATATTAACGTACCTGCAACATCGGAGATATACCAGTTCCTCCACAGATCATAAATAATTCTTCCCAGAGTCCATCCACACTATCTGGATTAATTAAGGAACTTTTTGTTGGAGAAGTGGGAAAAGTGGAAGAAATGGGCACCTGAATACTTGTTCTTCTAGTTTCTCCTTGAACATTATTCATAAATTTATTTCTATCTGAAACATCAAATGGTCCACGAACTTGAATTTCGACACCTTTCAATTGTTCACTCTATAAAATTCAATAAAATAAAATAAAATAAATAATAAATAATAATAAAGAATTTGATTAATTTTCTTTTTAAAATAAATTGAAATTACCAAATGTGTTGACATTAATCCGTTTGGATAAATTTTAACATAAATGTAAAATGATTTTGACAATCTCCCCTGAATAGGAGTATAACTTCTAACAATTACTTGTCCCTTAATACGAGATTTTATTTCTATATACTGACCAGGTAAAAATGCTTCGTCCCAACAATCCTTTTCGTCCTGAAAAATTCTAGTGAAGGTAAATTTAACCACAGGAAATTTTTTGCTATTATTAACAATTGATCTACTTGTTAACTTGTATCTTCTAAATTTGACTCTCTGAGACATCATATTAACATCATGCTTAATGCCTTCACTAAATTTAGAACTAAAACTCGTAAATATTGGTGAATTCGGTAAAGAATCAGATTCTATAAAAGGAGGATTTTCATTTATTCTGCCTATTACCATATCCATCATTTTTTTTGTTGCAAATGCACTATGACCGTGAGTTGCTAATGGGGAATGTGTAAAATATTTTGTATTGAACTTATCAATTATCTTAGCTACGCTATGACGCCTTACTAATTTACCAAAATTTTGGTCTTCTGATGTATTATTAGAGTTGGTATAAGGTGATATCAATCGTGTCTCTGGTGTATCTACATCTTCGACAATATCCAAATTTTTATGTCTATTGTAAAATTCTAAAATAAATAAATTAATTAATATATACATAATTATACATTAAGTATTTGTAACATAAATTAAATACCATTAGTGATATCAGTTCCAATAACTTTCTCAAGGATTTTCGCTCCACCAGGATGAACACCAATCCATTTTCTAAAATCGACAACAAATCCATCACATACAACCAAAAATGCCTACAATTTATTTTAAAAAAATTAACAATATTAAAATACGCATTAGAGTAATAATATAAAGAACTTACACCGCGTTGAACACGTTCATTAACGTCTTCCCAAGTAAATTCCGGCAAGTTATCATAATCTTTATCACAGTATAACGTAGTTTTTCTTTTATCTAATTCAGCATCCTCCTCTTCATTATATAATCTACTAAATGATCCTTCTTTTCTCCACCAATATTCTCCGATCACAAACATAATAACTAATAAGAATATCCATATTGCATAAGAAATTTTCCAAAATAATGGGTTACTATATAAATAAACACACAATTCAATTATTAAGAATTTTCGTTGGATACATATCGCGATAAATTATTGTGTAATATGATTGAACTTACTAGCTGTATGATAACGTAAAAGTATCAATTCCTTTTTGTTATTAAATCAATTTAAATTCAATGAAAATTAGTACGAATAAAAAATTTAATCTTAAAGATGATTACTTCTCTTACCAAGATAGATATTAATCCTAAAAGATAAAAATGGAAAAAATTATGTCAACGCAAATTTTGCAAAGCCAACATAAGCTAATTTTTTTAAAATCATATTCACCAAGAAGCTATAAGTAAAGTAATTCCAAAAACCTTATGAATTCTCTTTGTAAGTCTCGGATATCCATGATTAACTGAAACGACGGAAGCTTGTCCCCACACAGACACAAATCCTAAGCCCAATTCGAAAAATACAAGAGTATAAATAACTAAACCCATCCTATTTGAAAAATGAATTAAGAACTCATAAATTGATTTATTTATTTCAGCTAAAAACTATATAATTTTTTAAAACATACCATGCGTGAGGAGATTTAACATTATTCGCCATAGTAGCTATCGCTGCGGCACCAAATGATGATATTGAAATACCACCAAGCAATTGTATGGTACGATGAATTCTCAAGTAATTATTGGTGTGTTTAAGAAATCGAACAGTAAAAACTGAAATTGGGAAAAAAAAACTAGATTTTTTTATTAAAAAAAAAAATTAAATAATCTATAATAATAAATTCGATGATATAACGACGAGTTTAAATTATCATACCACCACGTTACAAACATTCCTATTCCATGTAATAAACGCGTCACTCTTTGTAATTCTTTTATATCAACTGCACCAATTTCTCTCGTATAAAAATCGATTAATGCCATATGACGATTATTTTGATGATAACTAAATCCACTACTAGAAGGATTGTACGCCATGATATCTAAAAAAATTAAAATAAATTAGTAACGTTGGATACAAAAAAAAACTTTAATTTCAGCTGAAATTGAGAGTTAATTGATTTCATTTACGTACATTTCATTTGCCCATGTCGAATTGGTTTACGCTTTGGTGGTGTCAAAAGTCTTCTAAAATTAATTTTTGCGATACCACTAGCATCATCAACATTTTTACTTATGATTTCAAGTCCTTCGGGTGTTTGTCTCAAAGGTGGATGATAACCACCATCAGAAATATAATTTGATATATCAATATCTTTATTATTAACCTATATAAAATATTCAAGGGTAGAGTTTAAAAAAAAATCAAATCGTATATTATAATTTTTAATAGACTTACAATTCCAATAATAAATTCTGCGTTTGTCATTCCATTATCAGTTGGATCAAATCCCTTAAGAAAAAAAGTTTTTCAATATATAATTCTATTTGTCTAACAATTGAAACCATTATTCAGTATATAATTCTGTGCCTCACCATTCCAAACCAGCCTTCACCTCCAGCGGTTTGAAGCTCAACTTGAAAATAGATATGTGAGCTATCTAAATTATATTTGATAGAATAAGAAGACCAAGGACTGATACTTTTCTCATCAATCGCATTTTCTAGTTCGACAGGAGGTTGAACTGCCCAAATATTTCCAACGAATTTTGATTCATCAATACCGTCGATTACAAGATTACGAGTTATAATTTGACGAAATGTCGTATTTCTTAATATTTCTCTTTCAATATCATTAAACGCTTCATGCGATTCCCACCAAGTTTTATCAGTCGCTCGAAGACGATTGAACTATTTGTCATAAAATATCGTTTTTTAATTACAAAAAAAAAACACGAAAAAAATGTATATATATACATACCTGTGTTACAATGCTTGCATTTAATAATTCCCCAAAATTTGAACCATCTAAATGATCTTCACTATAGGCTCCAACAAATGCTTCCATTGTATCGGGTCCATTTGGATATAAAAATTGTAACCTATCTGAAATATATTTGTTACTTGTAACTTCTTCCCACGTATTTTTTCTCGGTAATCCATAAGCCTCTCGAACCACATTATATAATGCAATACCTATAAATATTTACTTATTAGAATTTGTCAAAATTTCATAAGGATTTTTAAGAAATTTAACTCGTACCGCGATCCCTTGCTCTTGAAATATCAAATGCATATAAGTCGTAAATATGAGATAAATTTAAGTTTCTTGACTTATATATATAATATAAAAAATTAAAAGAGATTAATTTTTTTTTTTTTTTTTCAAAAAAAAAAAAGAGAAAAAAGATAATAATGTAGTTAGAATAACGGTCCATACAGCATCGTTAAAAAAAACGTCGACTTCTTCTTGTCTTTGCAATGCCATTGAGCTTAAAACACGGTCTAAACCAAATGCTTCTAATAAATTTTCTTCTTTGATTCGTTCTAATGCCAGATCATATATTGTGTCACCATACATATCTTGAATTCGATATGAATCGCTAAAATTAATAAAATAAAATAAAAATTAATTCAAAAAAAAAAAAACGATCGATCAGAATATAAAATATTCACCTTAATTCCGAATGTCCATATCTGAACGATACGGTAGCAAAGAAGGTATCAATACCTGGATATACATCCGGTTTGTACCCTTCATAAGCTGGAAGAGGACGTCCAAGAATAGTGCCAAGATATTCTTCAGAAACTGTCTTTTGATAAAGCGCAATATTCCATCGTCTCGCTTCTTCAAAATATCGTTGATCGGTCCAAGAATTACCATGTGTATCAAATAATTCCTTACATTTACGATTATGCTCACGAATCCATACAGTATTAATTGCCATAGTAAATAAAGTCCAAGATCGTGAAGATGTACTTGCGCTTTTAATATAATTACCAGAATCATCTTTTGGAGGATATTTTCCATTATCGGCCGTTAATAAATAACAGCTAGTTCCGTTACGTATCGTATTGAATGTACCGTCAGGCGCGCTATATGCGCCATAGACCATATCTAAATCAAGAAGCGGAGAAACTAGGCTAACTCCGTTTCGCACAGAATTTAATGGATCAGAAGTACCGGGCAATACTTCAGACAAGTTAAATGGAAGTGACGTTACACCCTTTGCAGATAATTCTCCTGGAATTGAACTCGGTGGATTAAATGTTGCATCATCAGCAGGAATATATATCGGATTTGAAGGAATTGTAGTCAATGATACGGTGATATCAAATGAAATATATTGTCCGAACCATGTTGCCATATGGTTAGTTCTTCGTCTCGATCGAAGCTCAGATTGTCGCTTTAAATTATTTGAATTAATAGAGGGTCCCAAATTATACGCAAATTCGTTAGATATGCAACGTGGCAGAGGAAAAGCTCCTATTGGCAAAGGATCTACACACTTAACCGTTGGAACAGCATTATTGGGAAGAGAATCCATTGGTGTTTTTAACATTTTACCCACGCCATTCGGATAAAATGGATCCGGAGGAAATTCTCTTATATAAGAGAAACTTTCGTTGGAAGCATCATATTGACTTACAGCCGTTTTTATAAAACATAATATAAGGAGGATGAGACTTGTTATTCGAATTAACATATTAATTAATTATGCAAAGACCTTATTCTTTATTTTTTATTTTTTATTTTTTCAAAGAACCGGGAATTCCTGAAAAAAGTATATGTTTTTGCATATTTATATATTTTTTTCGGTCCAATACTTTTTTAGGTTTACCGTAAAAATGTATAGGTAAATCTTCGATTTTTAATCGGAGTTATTAACCATACCCTCAAAAAAAACCAGATCAAAATTTATATATTACTAATACACAATACACAAATTCACATTATGAGGAATTGCTCACCGTTTTCAATGGTCTTTTTTTTTTCGTTTTGTTATTTCAAAGCAAAATTTTTAAACACATGAAAATAATAAAATTGTTAAAGTGGTCCCAAAAAATATTTTTAAAATCAAAATTCCAGTTTCGTAATTTCGTTAGCAGTACATTAGCCGTTAATTCGGCTGTGAATCAAGGTATATTATGTCAAAGTGAACAATCCAATACGTCATAAATTCATGTGTTCCGCAAGCATCCATTCGCTGCTCAATGAATACAACTAGGATAGTTTGGATAGTTTGTGGCGTTATTTTTAACTTTACTAATTATATTTATAAATACAATAAACCAATATAAAATTTCTATATAGATAAAATTAATAGGCTACAAGGGAATATTATATTTCTTACAAAATTCGATTGCAGGTTGATGTTGTTTATAAGCGGCTAATTTCATATAATATTCACCTAATTTTTTATCTTGTTTTATAATACCACCAGTAAAATATAAGCTAGCGGCATTATACATTCCTATTACTTGACCATTATCAGCAGCTTTAACAAAATACTTTACGGCCTCTTCAATATTCAATGGAACACCTTGACCTTTATATAAACAATTTCCATAACGTAATTGAGATTCTGGATTTTCATCATTTGCATCGGCAACTTCTTTAAACAATTCAGCGGCGATTTTCTCTCTTTCTTCTTGTGAAAGATGAATCTCAGCATAATTATGAGAAATATAATAGGCTTTAAAATATTTTGCTTTTAAATCACCGAGTTTAGCGTAAGCATCAAAACATTTATAAGCCATGTTCAAATTACCATTTTTAGTTTTGTGTTGTTTTGAAGCTTCATCTACTGTCATATAATTAAATGTACTAAAATCCGGTACATGAATCATACATTCTTCTTCATCTTGTGGTGTAAGTGCAAGAGTATCGATACTATCAGCACGTGGGTGATTTTGATACAAATTTTTACCATGATACGAAGAACGAGGTGAGGCTGGTGGCATCCCATAATTTTTATAAAGTTCTTGAAGTGTTGTGAAAATTGCTGCTAATTTAGGTCTATAACTTGGATCATGCTCAACAGCTAAAACGAGGGTGTGAAAGAGATTTTAATTAGAAGAAAAGTTAAATCTTTTTATTTCAAAATATTTAAAAGAATCATATATAAATTATATAAAACCTTCTTTTGCAACTTCTTGATATTTTTTTGGTAAGCCGCTACCTAAAGAAAATGGTTCCCGATACTTTTGTTTAACAACAAGGTCTGTAATTTTTAAAATATCATTATATTTTTCATATGGAGTTTTTTCTTCGGCAATCTCCCAAAGTAAAATACCAAAACTATAAACTTCACATTTGGTAGTATATTTTACTGTTCTTTGACCTAACATTTCAGGGGCTAAATAACGAACAGCTTCTTGTGTTGCACATTGTTTTCTCGTTTCCTGAGCAAAACTTCTGCTCGATTTAAAATTTGTAATCTTTGCAGTTTCATTAGCAGTGATTAAAATATTTTCCGCTCTTATATCTCTATGAATAATCTAAATAAACAAATGATATACTGAGAATTATACAATTTTAAAATTTTAAAATTTTATTCATTTACTTACTTCAATAGCTCTTAAGAAATTCAAACCTCTTGCAATATCAACAGCAAATCTCAATTTCTTTTTAACATCAAATTCATACCTACTATAATATTCTCTTAAATTACCAAGTTCCGCCCATTCAGTTACTAAATACCACTTTTCTCCATCACAAGTTAATCCATAAAATTTCAAAATACTATCACAATCTTTTAATTTTTTCAATATGGTAACTTGATTCTTAACACTATTCTTATATTCTTCATTATCTTTTTCATCCGCAACGCATTTAAATGATACTTGTTCACACGTTTTTCCATCAATCCATTTTCTTACCTTATTTCCACGAGTTTCATGCGTTTCTTCATAATCATTTATTTTAAGTCGTTCTTCATGAAATAGATTATCAATTTTATCTTGACTTTTTGTATTATTATTTGCGACTAATTGTTCCATGGTACTATTTATTACATTCAATTGAGTGACTGCAACCGCAACATGTTTATTAATATCAGTTATGCCTCCTCCAATTTCATCAAGATATTTTCCGAGATCATCTATATCTTGTCTTAAAGCTTTTTTGTCATTCTCAGCTTGATTACGTGAATCAACAGTAATAGCAAAGTTTAAAGTTGCTACATTACTATCAAAATCTCTGCATAATTCTTTAAAATTTTTTTCTATACTTTTGGCTTGAACATATTTTGATAACCCTTTTAATTGACTTACTTCTCCAACAAATTTTTTAATTTGGTTTATATTATTTACTAATCTTTGTAATAATATCAAATTTTTTTGATTAAAAAAACTTTTATTTTGATCTCTGCGAATTTTTAAATTACGTACTGCTGCTTCTGCTGCTGATACTCTATCAATTAAAGCACCACAGATCCTTTTATTATGTTCTGCTGAATGATATAATTCCACTATTTGATCTAATATATTGGTTACTTCCGCTACCAATGGAATAAATTTTGAGAATGGTACTATTACGCTACTCACAGTATCAGTAATTTCCAATGCTATTGTTGCTGCATTTAATGCCATTCCTGCTCCTTCCAGCACATTTTCTGCTACTTTATGTTTACCATCATTATCTGTAGCATTTGCCATAATTTATAAATTTCCCCCTTTTTTTTTAAAAAAAAAAAAAAATATTAAAATATTAAATTATAAAGAAAAAATAATAAAAGAAATTTTTTTCTTTTTGTTCGAAAGAAAACAATAAAATTTTTTTTTGGATTAACATACATTATATGCTCTTAAATAGGTGTTTACATTGTGTAAAATTTCTGGAATTTACGTATAATGAAGATGTCCGGTTGACAGCCCTTCTATTTCTTTATTAGGAACCAGATATCGGATGTCAGGTCCCCGAAAATATAGTCACATGTTAACCATATTACGTTGTATATGGTTGCGTAATCACTTTGGTATGGTATGGACATTAAAAATTTTGTATTACGCGAATTAACCTTTGGTTCAAAGATTTCGATTTCGAAAACACGCTAAAGTAACTCTCAAAAATGACTCATTTATTAAAAATACCACATTAAATATTTTAATATATAAGGGTTTTATACTTTAAACTGAAATCCTTCTGCCAATATTATTACTTTCTAAAAGTTTTTACATAAAAGTTAACCGTTAATGTTGGATATACGTTATTGAAAATGGTAAACTTTTTTTTATAAAAGTAATTAATAAAAAGTATTTATGCTAATTAATTATTTACTTTTAGACTTGATTATTTCGCTCGCCAACCTATTATTACGAGTTCGTGCTTGTACGACAAGTATATTGATTAGAGATATGTACAATAAATTTTTTTTGGAATTGGTGATAATCAAAATAAAATTTACACTCAAATTGATTTGTAATTCATCATAAAGTAATAATCTGGTTTTTTAATAACTGATAGAGCACGGTCAAAACAAGACCAAATAGTGTATGGATTGGAATAGTGATAACCGAGTAAGTAATCCTGCTTCTCTGTTCAGTAATTGAATAAGATGACTTTGTCCACAATTCAATTTTACAATAATATATTTATTTCGAATATCGCTTATATAGAAGTACGAAGGTTACAGTACATTATTACATTACCTCTGATTCACCATGTGATCATGAAGTTATCTAGAATTCTAGATGCGCTCATGCTCTAAGTTACATCTTTGCATCTAGATCTCTATATTCACGAACACTAAAATTATAGTTTCGCGGGTACTTTTTTCATATCAAACATTATTAATCACTGATTCAGTCCAAACATCAAACTAGTTTCATGATTGATTTTGCCAATTGTAGGTTTACAAATAGGAACTCGATACTTTTATATTAACTGTTAGATTATTTAATTATCCAAGCTAAAGAGTTAAATTCCATTGTATTTTTGAATTTGCTCTACTTTTTTCCAAATTGTCATCAGAACTAAACCAATAAACTTTTTCTTTAATTGAAAAATTTCGATAAATTTCCTCAATACACTGGTTGTTTCAATCCGTGATATAAAAATCTCAAATATAATGTATGAATAATGAAAAATTGGAATCCTGATCCCGCGTATCTCCATTTGAAAACCAACTAATCTATAATTGCATGACCAGAATATCGTGTAAAATTCTTGAATATGCTCGCATATTACGTTGAAATTGCCTTTGTTGGCCTAGTTTCAATTGCTTCGATCTGATTACGTTTGCAATAATATTCTGGATGGATGTGCCTTTTTTAACTGTTAAGAAGTCATGTTTATTAAAAAAAAAAAGTTGTTGTCACAAACGAATTGGAAAATTTGCAGTTCTATTTTCGTTTGAAAGAAGATTTTAAAGTTAAAATATAAGCATTGAGAGTTTTAAGCGATATTATAGACGAATTTATACGTAATTAGTACCGATCTTCGATTAAACGATTCTTGATCTAGAATCTTCTTAAATTATAGGAGGAAAAAAACTAATCATTTGCTTTTTTTCAGATATTCAATAGGATTAATCTAATAATCTGTGACAGTTCTGAAAACTTTCAATATATGACGTTAATCTTGATCGAATTAGAAAACGTAAAACATTAATCAATGATGAGACTTAAATGAAAGACTTAAATAAATATTTTTTATTGCTCTTTTTTTAATAACCAGATTAAAATAATGAATTTTCATGTTTTCTATAAATTCATTACTTCCGAACGTTTACAAGTCTATTTGAACATTATTTCTATTATATGCAACTCTTAATATAAATCATACTGAATAGATTAATTACTCTAAGAATTACAAAAACTACAAATAGGAAAAATATATCATTTGATTTTACGACAAGTTCTTTATACAATGCGTATATGTAAACAAACGCTGCATTTCAATGATTATATGCATTAAATTTCAATGTAAATTGTATAATATTATTTAATTCAAGATAAATTTATTTATTTTTTTATAAATACAAATTATAATTAATACAATATAATTGTTTTAAAAAGGGATAAAAAAAATAAAAGTTTTAAAAAGAATATTAAAGACGAAAAAAAAACACTTTACTTGAATTTCAAACAATGATTATCTAGTGACAGTGAAAGGGACAAATTAGTAGTTCCCTAGATAAATAAAATAAATAATTATATTTATTGTATAATTAGTATAATTATCACTTTATGTTTACTCTAAATTAAATATTAAAATTACAAAAAATTTTTTATTCTAATATAACGCCACAAATTCAATGAATTTCTACTTCATTTATACTTCATCAGGCATTATCTACAGGTTCAAGTAGTTAGTAGGTTAGGAGAGTCTATCGCGTTATTCTTCTGTTTACATAATAGTTCGCACGTGCTGACGCAATCACGCATACGGATGCAGTTTCATGCAGTTTCTTCGATTATTTCTTTAACTTCCTCGGTTGGCGTGATCTTAAGTTGGCGCAGTTAGAACGATTAGCTCGGTATCTTCAGTTACTTCAGTTATTTCTTGAATTTGTGCGGTATCACTCAATAATATCCTAATAAGTTGATTGATATTGAAGAAATTCCTTGAAAGTTGTTTTCAAAAAATGGCCGTTATTCAATCAGCATTGAATGTTGTAATCTCCGTTTAATGTTATGTAATTGTTCCTAGTAGGTTGTGCATTCGATATATCAATCTGAGAGAATATTTTATAAAAGATTTGAAAAAACATATATATACTGTATATATAAAATGAATCAAAGAATAAGGCCTTACGATTATTCACGTAGATATTTAGTTTATATGTGTTCTTTATAGATGAATTTTTCTTTTTGAACGATTTCGGGTAACCCGCGTTTTTTTAAAAAAAAACCATATACAGACAGACCTCCATAATTGCATATCATAATTTTCAAAATAGTGCATTTAGAGAGGGTGTGCATTTATAGAGATAAAATAATTAGAGATCATATAAGCTCAGGACCGGACCAGAAGGCGCATTTAGAGAGGGTATACATAATGGGTGCAATTATGGAGAGTGCAATTATAGAGGTCTGACTATATATTTATTATTTATAGTATTTTATTAAAGTCTATAGATTATAATATGATCTAATCGTTTACTTACAAGTTGCAACACATATTAAATCTTATTTTTGTCTTCATGAATTGAAATAAATAGAAGATTAAGTTGTAAAAAAAAAAAATAAATCAAATATAAATCCGCCCAGATTATTGTTAATTAAACCTACTTTTTATTTCCAAAATTTAAATAAATTTTCGATTTATGTAAATAGATATTATTCGACTATTGAAATAGAATTTATTAATAGAAAAATGTAATAATTATTAAATTATTAAAAGGAATTTTATGTCGTTATTTGACATAGTACAGTAATTAGGAATACTGTACTTGTTTATTGACTTAATTGTAGTACATATCGTAATCGGTTAATGCTATACTATGGTTGCAAATTTTGAATTTTCAAGCTCTTTCTTATCTCATTTCTACGCACCAATATTATTTTCCTTTCCTTTTAAAAATTTTTCACGAAAGCTTAATAAATATTTAAAAGTAACTTATGTAAGAAATTGATTTTTAAATTGCGTTTTTTTTTGGTTCTTTTTTTTTTATATACATACATGTTTCATGCAATTATATTTGTGTAAATAAAAATATTTTTTTTTTTTTTGAATTTCGCGAAATTTCATGTGTTTAATTTCTGCATACATTCTTAAATTTTTTCGTAAATCTTGCGTGGATTTGCTCTTGTTCGGTTTTGCTGGTAAATTTGGCCAATTTCGTTTATTTAAAAATGGGCATGGGAAGAATTAAGTGCAATGTGAGAAATATACTCCAAATTCAAAGAGTAAGTGCGAGTATTGATTTACATCAAGTATATAATGCTCTCAACAACGGATTACCTAATCGAAGCTCTCTAAGATACGATTACCAAAGGGGCCGGTATATTGATAGCTTGGAAAACGGGAATGCCAAAATCATTACAGCCAAACTGCCAAAGGAATTGCATTTATGTAAATTTCACAAAGTAGAACTTTTGGGATCAAAAAGATCAGTGTATTGAGATTTGAGACGGATAATGATGGCATTATTCTGCCTGCTCCTTGGTTAACACTATGATCACTTGATATGTATCGCTTGCTACGCAAACTTGCATTCAACTTGCATTCACATAGTCATTAGGCTCAAATATTATAATAACAATTTTTTTTTGTATCCTATTCCATGACAATCAGCTGTCACCTTGAACAATAATAAAGATTATAAACCTTTTTTAACACGATTAATTTCTAAAAATATAACAACAATAAACTTGGTTAATTTGACCGGTCATTCAATTAAATTATTATCGGCTTATTTAATGGTATTGGCAACTTTCATCAATTTACAATGAAACCAGTTTCTAAGAAGTAAGAACATTATAAGGAACTTATTTATACTTCTCTACTTCCCAGATTGTAAATTTTGAAAAATTTGAAAATTTGATCAAATAGATCAAATTGTGAATAAATCCCGGGAATGATTTATCAAAAGATCATTCGTTAAAAAAACCGAAGAATAATTTTTAATTTTAAAAATTTTGGACGGCCCTATGGGCAATTTACAACCGATAATCCCATAAAACGTTTTTGTAGATCTCTAAGATTTTGATTAAAAATTAGATATAATCAGTAAAAATTAACCCTTGATAAATTCGTCTAGTTTATTTTCACTGAGTTATGCTCTTACAAGCAGAGAAATTTCATGAGTATTGATTAATTAATCAAATGCTGATTCACTGATTCACATAAAATATATATATTAGTTAATTATCCAGGAGTAGATTATACAGGGGGAACTACATATTAGTAATAATACTACTTTAAGGGGGTGAGGAAGATTATTATTATTAGTATGCATAATTGGAATAATGACCAATGTAACAGTAATAATCAAACCTTTTTCTTCACTTGATATTCAATTAGCGAAATTATTTGAGATCGAATAAAAAGTTGGTTTATCCAAGATAGGCAGATAGGCGGATGACATCTTTTATTATTATTTGTTATTGTATTCGACATAATTCGATATATCAGGAGTTTATCCACTAATGATTCATAATAATTCATCACTTCATCATGATTACCATAATAATTATCATAAAAAGACGGTTGTTTAATATAATATAAGCGTCTTATTTATCTTATTTAATGATTAAGTAATTCATTAGATGATTTAATCGTCTTTATTTATACAACTTTATTAGGTTAAAAACCTTTGATAAAGTTTACGATATTAGTGGTACTGACTAATATTTCTAATATTTGATTTACCTTTTGACCAACATTCGGAACCTAACTCCAAAAGGTGAAATAAATTATCCGTTTTTTTCGCGTTTTTTTTTTTAAAAAAAAAAAAAAAATAAAAAAAATAATAAATAAAATTACCATGAAAAAAATCGAGTGATTATACATTTTTACTGGGTCATTCGATTCGATCAAACAATTATAATTTATAATTTATAATTTTATAATAATGATTTTTATATAATGGAAAATTTATAAATTTTAAGAAAGTTTTTTTTTATTTACACGTTTTTTTTTTTTTTTTTAAAAAAAAAAAAAAAAAAAAAAATAAAAAAATTTTTTAAAAAAAAAAAAAAAAAAAAAAAAAA
>QZLH01000004.1:221832-235076 GCA_003833135.1 Oehlia diaphana
AAAAAAAAAAATTTTTTTTTTTTTTTTTTTTTTTTTTGAGTTCGAGTCGTGTAAAACGTGACTTTTTATCCTTTAACTAATAAAAGTTATTTTTGTTATGACACATGACCTTCCGATCTTAACTAAAATGTATTTATTTTCTAGAATCCATTGTTCATCACATTAACATGTGAATTACCCCCATTTCCTCATAAAGTAATTAAATGTATTTATATTTGGCCAATCAAAATTAAATTACAATGATAATTTATTATATAAATTTAGGTATATAAAATTTTTTTTTAATAGCAACAATGATACTTTTTTGAATAAATAAAATTTTTACTTGATCCGGATGAATTACTTTAAATGGAAAGTTAATAGTAAATTTACGGGCCGGAATACCCATTGTACATGTAAATTGTTCTTATACATTATAATTTTTATGGATATAATCGATCATGTTAAAAAAGATAAAATTCTTTTAAAGAAGATATTTTAAAATTTAATCTAATCCACTAATATCTGACAAATAACTGACTAATCCAGTTACTTATCCAGATTGATACTGACTAACCGTATAAGTAAACGGTTTATAATCAATAATAAGATATTATTTTGTGGGAATAATTTCGCAATAAATAATATATATATAATATTTTCGATATCACGTGAAATATATTTAGTATATTTAGTATATTTAGTACTCTCTGTATCACCATAGTCGATATCGATAAAAAAATTAAATATTTGTATTTTTGATAAAGAGAAATCAATTTTTTGTTTAATTGATTTATACATTCAATAAGAACAAGTAAAGAATAAATAGAAAGGAAGAAAAGAAAGAAACTAGGAAAGAACTAAAGATAATAACAGATAAGTCATCATAATCACATAACTAAAAGGACTAAAGGGTTCAATTAATGTCTCACAAGAATTTATTATGTTGTACGATAATATTTATATTTCACACAAATATGTAATACTGTATATAGATTTCTTTTTACGGAAAATCAAAAAAAAAAAAAAAAATATTTCATCAAAAAAATTAAAAAATAAAGTAAAAAATAGAAATAAAAATGGATAAATAAAATAAATAATTTTAAATTTTTAAAATTTTTTGTGAAAAAAAAAAAAAAAAGGATCAAAAAGTTGTGGCATTTTTTCCGTTATGTGTTACCTTAAGGCTTTTTTTATTTTAAGAATTTTGATTGAACCTTTTTTTTTTTTTATATGGAGAGATATTTTTTTTTTAATATTATTATTTAATCAAAATATGCAAAATGTTAAGCATAATTAGCATGACTACAAAGTTATTTTATCCTTTGATTTCTACAACTGGGATATTCAATGCGGGATTTTATTAATCTAATCCACTAATAGCCTGATTAAAAAATTACAAATCTAGACCCATAATGATAATAATAAAAGATGTGTTTTGGAAGAATTATTTAAATAACAAAATTAGAAATTTTACTCCTTAATTGTTCGAAACTAATTTCGATTTTGCTGGTTTTACAATTTTACAATACATAAAAATAATATATAATAAATTAGCCATATTATTTATTTATCGTTACATTTTTTTTATTTATTTATTATTTTATTATTTTATTTTATTTTATTTTAACATTTTATCCCCGAAAATTATAAAGTAGCCGAACATTTAATTACTCTATCTATTATTAATTTATTTATCCTGTTATAGTTGAAATTAATGAAATTCCAAGTTTGACCGTAACCGAAATAATTTATTTGCATTGCATCTTTTCTTATCTTATCTTTCTTTATTTCTTTATTTCTTTCTTCTTCTTTTTTTCTTCTTCTTCAAAAGGATTGAATGTAATTTCTCTCTTTTAGAAGGTTAAAAAAGTATTAATTATATTATTATTTTATAGATCAATTGATATATGTATTAAAATAAACCCAAAGAAAGAAAAAAAAAAAAAGTTATTCGGAATTTCGAATGCCGCAGCAACCACTTTTTTAATTATAAAGCATTTCTATAAATGCACTTATACAAAATTTTTTTTTCTACTCCGTATTTTCTTATTATGCACTGCGCCAAGCGCAAGTCCGCTGAGTTCAGATATTTTTCCTTATTTGAATTAACAAGAAAAATGATTTGATCCGTGTTATAGTTTCACATATGCACTAATGGCGCAAGAATGAATTGCATATTATTATAACCGACCGCCACACAAAACGCAAAGAAAAACGGAAAAAATATTTAAAATGTTATTATTATTTTACCCATTTTACCACAAAATTTCTTTTATGAAAAGATTAACATCAAATTTTTAATTTTTCTATATGCTCTCAATTTATGGTCTCTATTGGTTAATGTGGCGTAGTCATACGAACGAATAAAACTATAAAGGGTATTTACCACGATTCTTTCTTAAGTTCCCAGTTAAAGGTCTCGACTGGTCCCAGTTTTCTTACAATATAATTTCGATGTTATTATATTATTAAACTTTTTTTAAAAAAGAAGAGATTGAAGGAACTCAAAAATTTACGCTAATCCAGAAATGAAAAAGAAAAAAAAAAAGATTTTCCTATCTAAATAGAAACTAAACAAATCTGCAAAAGGATAAGAAAAATTCATATTGTTTTTTTTTTAGTAAACGCAAGGAGGAAATTTATTTCTCGGTAATCACCATTTGGAATTTTTTTGTCCGGTTTTTTTTTTTAAACAAACAAAAATTAATTGATTTTCCTTGTTGTTTCGCGTGTTTAAACAATATCTCAATTTGAATCTTTTGTTTTTTTTTATCAAATAAAATCTTATTATAAAGTTTACCTTAATATTTGTTCAAAAAAATTATTATATATAAATTTGGTTAATGATTCGTTTTAAAGAACAATATTGAATCAATTGTCTAATAAAAAACAATTATTGTAATATATAATCAAATAAAAAATTTAACCAAATGCGTTGGACCCAAACAATCCATTTTGCGCCACAACCGAATTAACTCCGATTGTGAGACATTAATAAAAACTACGCAGTAAATCACATCCTGGTATATTTTTAATTAAAAAAAATATTTGTATATTTAAATTCATTATTATTGGATCAAATTACATATTGACATATGATTAAGTACAGTAAAGTAAAGTAAATATATATATTATCTCTTCTTGAAAAAAAAATTTCATATTCTCATATGCGTATATTCTCATATTCTTATATTCGTAAAAAATTCATTCACCACATTACCAAATTTAATTATTTTAAATGAAATTATTAAATAAGATGATCAAAAACAGAGAATAATGTGACCAGGTCTCGTGGGAAATTCGCTTTGATCGCCCTTAAACATTTCTCTTTTGTCATTAAGGTTTTTTTAAAGCGCGTCATTTATTTATTCATTCAGACATTCAGGTTATTTGTTGGGGTTCCAACATTCTTTAAAATAATTCTTGTGATATGAGTGATAAAATTTCTAATCCATTAATTATAGTAAAGTAAAAGGAATCCAGGAATCTTCCCGGAAAAAAAAAAAATAAATAAATAAAAATTTTTTCTTTTATTTATATTTACGTAATTTATTAAATTATTTTGTGATGTTGAACTAAAATACTTTTAACTGTTAAAATTGAATTTTTTTTTTATCACATGACGTAATTTGTAAAATTTACTGTGATTTCTTAATTTCTTAATTTTGGCCAGATTTTAAAGCAATAGTAATAATCATGTGAATTTTTGGTTATTAAATGTACCGTATTATAGTGTTACTGAAATTATGTTGCTGAAATTTATCTTGCTGAAATTATGTTAACTCGAATTTTACTATATAAGGACATGAGCATCAATGCTTTATCGATCAAAAAAAAAAAATATATAATCTTTCTTTTTTTTTACGAATTTTTTTTTAAAAAAATGAGAACACCTATTTATCGAATTAATTTTAATTTGTATCATCATTATAATTCTTTTCATGTTAATGAATCATTAAGAAACTTGTATAAAATTCCAAGAAATTCTTCTATTAATTTTCAAAAAACTTTTTTTTCAACAAATAAAATAGATAAATCAAATAATAATAATTCAGATAATAATAATGTAGAAACTAAACAACTTATATTTGAAGGTCCAAATTTTCGATTAATTAGAATCTTAAAGATATTTTCTATATCTACCTTTGGGGTTCGTATTAAAAATTAGATTCGAAGATCCCTTACTCAATTGTCTCTAATAAAAAAAAAAAAATGTTTGTTTCTTTAATTAGTTTGCATGGACAATATGTCCACTTACTTGGTGGAATTGGAATAATCCTATGAGTAATTATTGAACATTTTTTATAAACCTTTTTTTTTTTATAAACCTTTTTTTTTATTTATAATCTATTAACATCTATTAACATGATTTATTATATTTAATTTAATTAATTTAATTAGTTCAAGCAGCTGAATTAAATGAAATAATCTTATCACTAGGTAAGATGATTTTGAGATGGTTTTCACATAATCTTAATGTGGGTTTTGTTATAAGAGTATATAAGAGTATATAACATAAATGACATAAATAACGTAAATATCCCCCAATAGTCCTAATACCTAAATTATTTAAAATACACAAACTTATATTTTTTTTTTTTTTTTTTTTTCCATGAAAAAAGCATTTGTTGCAAGCACAGCATCAACGATTACATTACATAATTTTATGTCACCATATGTAACGAAAATTTTTTATCATCATACACCATCAATTATTCCTTCAACTTCACAAATCTCAAATATTACACCTTTAACAAAAATTACTTTGGAAACTCTTTCAATATTTTCACATCCAATTCATATTACATTACAATTAAAAGATTTAAAACCTGAAATAAATAGAATTACATTAAGATGGAAGGTTAAAAATGATTATTTAATTAATTGTGAAAAGAATGGAATTAAAATTCCTTCTCAAACAAAATTTTGGATTGATTATAAAAATTTTGGAAAAGTAAAGGAAAAAGATAAAAAAAAAGAAATTTTAGATAAAATTATTAAAGTTGTAAATGAAAATAATTCTACTTCTCTTTTATAAAATTAAAAAAAAATTTTTATATACAATACTTATTTACATGATTAATGTTAAAATAATTTCATTAGATATTTTAAGAATAAACAGAAAAAAAAATATTTTATTAAATCTTATCTATAATAGTTTCCAAGTACTAAGTATTTTTACTATTTTGATTTAAAGTATTTTGATTTAAATAAAATGGAATTTATTTTCTATCTAATACTTTTAAAAATCATAAATTAATTAATATAACATTTAAAAAGATTATATTAAGTATACTAAATATTTTTATTATTCTGATTTAAAATATTTTAATTTAATTTACATCTATTTAATACTTTTAAAAATCATAATTAAATAACTAATAAACTTCTTTTTTACTAATAAAATATAATATAAAAATATTGAAAACTTTGCATCATTTATTTCTATACCAATTGTTTTTTAGATTTTTTTATTTTTAGAAAGAGAATCTTTTACTAGTATTTTTTAAGGTTCAAGATTCTAAAACAATTCCCAAAAAATATATTGATATTATTATTCAAAATTATATCAACTTCAGTAGTAACAATATCACTAACTTTGGGATCATATTTGTAAAAAAATAAAATGTAATAATGAATTTGCTTTCTTATTAAAATTATTTTTTTCATTATTAAGTTACAAATATTATTTAAATAAGCTAAATAAATAAAGTGTTGAAATATTATTAAATTACCTCTAACCCTAGAGTCAGATTAAATCAGGTCAACTGATTGAACTGACCTAATACTTTTTTCAGATCAAGTTGGATCAGATTATTTATGTTGATCTGAACTAATCTGTAATCCAAAAATATTAGGTGTAAATATTTAATGTATTATAATATTATAATGTTTACTAGTGAATTGTTTTTTTAATTTTTTAACTAATTATATACATTTCTTTAATAATAAACATCATATTAATTATTAAACTTTGTCATATGTATCATATTTATTAAAATATTAGAATTAATATAATTGATTAATTATTAATACAAATAAAAAATATATAATTAACAAAATTTAAAAAAAAATTATTTATGAATTATGATTCTACTTTAATCAATTTTTAAGGTACATACATACCTGAATAATTTTATAAATTAAACTAGACCACCTTTTTATTATTAGATCACACCCTTCAGAGAAAATTCTTTTAACAGAAATGCTTGTACTTATTTATAACAAAAAAAAAATAAATAAACAATATTTAATTATTAAAAAAAAAATTAAATACTTTTCTAAAATTATAAAATAATCTCAAGCTATATTCACAGGTCGAAAAGTGAAAAATCAGGCATCAATCAGTCACCAATCAGGCATTAATCAGGTAGCTGATTGGTGACCAATTGGTGACTAATTGGTATTTTCGCCAAATAATGTCACCAATCAAGCAGTTTGCTAACTTTTGATCCAGTGATTAGAAAATAATGAAATATAGTTTATTGGAATCGTCTCAACAAGACAAATCTAATGGTAGTAAAATCATATTTCTAGAATTAATACTTGATGAGATATTAAATAAAATATAAATAGTATTTTTTTATTTTTATATTTTACTTAATATTTTATCAAGTATTAACTCTAGAAATACAATTTTACTACCATTAGATTCGTCTTGTTGAGACGATTCCAATGAACTATATTTCATCCTTTTCTGATCACTGAATCAAAAGTTAGCAAATTGCCTGATTGGTGATGATATTTGGCGAAAATGCCAATTAGTCACCAATCAGTCACAAATCAGCTACCTGATTGGTACCCAATTGGTGACTAATTGATACCTGATTTTTCACTTTTCAACCTGTGATTGCAAGTTATAAATAAATTGTTAATTATTAAAATTATTATATATTATAAAGAATTAATACAATTTACCTTTTACCATTATAAAAAATTAGTTTTAATTGAAGTTGCAAGATATGCTTCAATTTTATTATAATCATTATTATTACTATTACTTCTAAATATATTAAAAAATCATTTTCATTATTAATAGTATTTATATGTACCAATTTTCAGAATTAATCTAAATTAAGATTTTTATAAAAACTCAATATTTTAGTAAGATTAATATTACACAAATCTAAATTAAATATATATTATATATTGACTTTATGTAACTCAGATTTAATAAAAAATAAAAAAATTTTTTAATCAATATTCAAAAGTAATGGTAATAACCACTTTTTTTTTCCATCAGTGCTCATTACTTTTCCATCATTTTTCTATTCACTTTTATTAAATATGACAAAAAAGTTTATAAGCATATATAGTAGTTATTTTTAATTGCTTAATAAGTAAAAGAAAAAACTTAATATTTTATATATATAAAAAAGATATATTTTTTAATTTTTAGCTTTAATTTATTGTTTTTTCTTTGTAAAAAATATATGTAAATAAAAAATAATTATGATGTAAAATAGTTGTAAAATGAATAATAAGATATTTTTTTCAAAATAATTAATTATATATTTGTTTTTTATCTTTTAAAATTATTTTATTAGATTTATTTTACTAAAATCCTTAAATGGCAAATAAAATCTTTTAAATAAAATAAAAGAATTTGGAATTTTCTTATGAAAGTATTTTTAGTAAATTTTTAAATCAGACTTTATGCAGGTGATAAAATCATGCATTGTTAATCCTGGAGATATGTTAATATCATCATTTTATATTTATTTGAAAGCTGAGAACTTGCTTTATTGTAAGAATTAAAAATCAGAAAAATTGGATTACTGGATGAGACGTAATTAACGATTAAAGTCAAATTAAATTTAAAAATTAAAAATAAATATATTAAACATAATTATTTACAATTCAGTGATTCAAATCATTTGATTTTAAATTTATTAGATAGAGCTCAATTTTTTTTTTCAAATGAATATAAATTCATTTATGTATCTTACATCTACAGGTATTTAATATATTTTTTTGTATTAGATTTTATCAAACTTATAAAATTTTATTTAATAAGGGCAGTGACAGATATTACCTAATATCATGTTAATATAGACGCTTACCCCCCCTTTCCCAGATAAGATATGATGTTTAATCACGTGATCAGAGTTATATAAATTAGTGGAATTTTAAACCAGTATCTTATAATATGATTGACAAGAGAATTAATCTAAATCGAGTAAATTATTCTTTTGTATAAAAATTCTAAATATAAGAAAGTTAAATATCATTTTGTCATTTTCTCACACTTGAATTTTTTACTTCTTTAAATCATTAATTTTATAAATATAACTATTGATCCATACCAAGATCAAAACTTCCTGCCTATTTCAAAAAAAAATCATGTCAATTTTAAGTTTATTCATGATGATTTCTATAAAATTTTCACATTTAAACTCGCAAAAATCTTTGACGCGCATATTACGCGTTTTGATATCTTGTACCTTGCTTCATGAAAGATTTAATAATATTTTTACTACATTAAAAAATGAGTCATCAAACATTTTTTTTTAGTCCTAAATTTAATAAAAAACTAATATATGATTCACCAAATAATAAATATTAAGAGTTTACAAATGCTTATGTATATAGTGTTATGGTAAAAACAAGTAATCATACTTCAAATCGTACTGTTGTTTGTCATGAAGCTATAGAAGAGTGGAATAGTATTAAAAAAAAGAGTGTAGAAGAAATTGATGATATAATCTGAAACTATATAGCCATACCGATTAATCTGTATGATATACAGTCAATAAGATATAAACGTTCTGTACCTACAAAAGAATCAAATCCTCTTCCTTCTGCCATTCATTTCATAGATCCCATACCAGAAATTCCTCCTAATACATCAGTTCAAAAAAGAGCAGCGGATGCAATTCAAATAGCTGGAAAAAAAGTTTATGAATATCAGCAAATTTATCACATCATAAGTGATGTTGAGATTCATGAGGACATGTATCAAAAAATAGAAAGCCTGCAAGAAGAGGTCAAATCTAATAAAGAAAAAATTGTAAAGTTAAAAAGAAATGCTAAATATGCCCAAAATTGTAAAGAAAAAAAATTGAGATTACTTAATAAAAATCAAGAGGTTATTCACTATGACAAACCTGAAAAGCCACCACTTCTCTTTAAATATCCGAATTTACATGAAAATATACATGATTGTGTAAAATTTGGATCAGCAGATGCAAAATAACAGAAAGAGGCTGTTAAAGTTCAGATAATAGATAATTTGTGTAAAAATCTTGAAGAAAGATATGAAATTTATATGGCAAGAACTACATTAAATAATTATCTTTTACCTCGCCAGTCAAATTTAATTGCCGCAAAAGCATATCATCATCCAGCATGGGTTGCAGTTGCCGAAGTTTTACGTACTGAGATACGTGAGCATCCTGATAGTTATTACTGTCTTGCATTGGTAAAATGTGCAAAGCAATTTGCTAGCACTTTTGCTGATATGTCTGTTATTATTTTTCAAGATGATAAGGCGAAAATTGGTCTTGAAGTACCTGCAGTTGGTCATACATTCCACATATTACAATCTATTAATGAACTTACAACTGTAGCAGATCATAATTTTTCTGGAGAATTCGGGCAGAAATTAATCCTATCAGTATATCTGATGATAGATCTAAATGAATCTAATGATGAATTATGAACAGAAAATTTGGCAATTTTTGTACGTTGTCACCCACGTCTGCCACCTGTGGATAAACAGGTCTTTCTTTTAACTTTTGTTCGCTTGGTTTAGATTTATTATTATCTTATTTTTTTATTACAAACTTGGATAGTTCTCCCATATTTCATTATTTTCAATATTATTTTTAATAATAACTGAAATCATTAATTATTAATCGTTTTTCATAATGAAACCACTATGATAACTCTTTATTAATATTAATTTCATTCTATGTTTTATTATCGTTGAGCCAAAAAAGGCTGCTTGACAAAAGTCAAAACTTAGCCTTTTTATACATTTTAATGTTTCACTAAAACTATTGTAATACTAAATTATTGTGATACTATAAACTATTCTACAATATTCTACAATGTTCTACAATATTCTACAATAATGAACTATTTATAAATAAACTAATAATAACTAAACTATAAATATAAATAACTATAAATAACTAATTATAAATAAATCTTGTGTAACTATAATACTATTTCCTCTAATTATTCTGGTTAAATATTCTTCCATTGGTTAAATAATTATCCTTGTTCTGTTCAGTCCTAAATTCATCCGATCACGTGATTATCCTGACCTCAAGGGTTACAACGTCCACAATGGTCTCTTGGCACATCCTCGCTTACACATATGCAAGACTTAGAAAGTCTTACTTTGAATTCTCAATATGATGACGTGCTGAAATCAAACAGAATGATTCAACCCATATGGATTTTATTGGTAGATGGTGGTTCAGATGAAAACCCTAAATATCTAAAAAACATAAATTCCTATTGTCAGCTTTTCAAAAAATTTGATTTGGATTTTTTAAGTATAAGAACACATGCCCTTGGTCAATCAAAGTATAATCCAGTTAAAAGAGGCATGGCAACGTTATCTGGTAAACTTGCTGATAATTAACCATTTTGGTATGCATTTGAACACACAAGGGAAGGTTGTGAATCCAGAATTAGCTGTGAGAAATTTTTGCTATTCAGGAGAGGCCCTTTGTAAAATTTGGCGTTGTGATTTAATTTTTGGAAAAAAGGTTGAAACTTGTTATGTTGATACACTTACAGATCCATTTGAGGGTATGTAATTTGAGGGAACAGAAAAAGAAAAGGCTGAAGAATTAAAAAAGAGATAAAAAGAACAACAAAAATCTAAAAATACAGATAAAGAAACAATAAACACTTATTTCAATTGTTTTGTACCATGATTTTGGATTGAAATTTACTGCAATTTGTGTACTTATTCTCTTGATATTAAACGATGCACAGATGCATGTTGTTGTGGACCACCCAGAGCCAAAGAAGCCATGGATTTTCTTCACTTATATAATAGTTTCTTACCACCAATTACAAAAGTTAAAGATAGCCAGTTCACAAACCCAATTTATCTTCTTCAGTATGGGAATCTCTTAAAGATACCAGGTTATGACGTCCATTGTGCATTCATTGAAAAAAATGCATACTTGTGACTTTGTTGTTTAATTTGTAAAAAATATTTTCCAACTCTCATTTTTAACAAGCCACAAGCGATTAATGCATCCTGCTAGCCAAGGACGTCCTAAGAGATAACAGAACTTATCTTTTGATAATCTTTCTCTTCTTTCATCTCAACAAAAAAGAACATATGATGAAATAGAATTTGAACAAAAAGATTGTAATTCAGATGGAAAATAAATAAATTTATTAAATAAATTCATGTTTAAAAAATTTTGCATTTTCGCTAAGCCACTATTTATTAAATGATTATCACGTGATCTATATTACTGTATATAATCTAAGATTTTTGTTATCCTCCCACCCCCTAAGATATTAGATAATATCTGTTACTGCCCTAATATAATTGATGATTTCTGAATATCTACATCATCGGGAAATTTTTTAGGGTGCAGATCTGTGGAGAACTGCAAAATTCACAGTTCTCCACATTTTTTTTTACACTTTTTTTACACATTTCTGCGAAGTTCTGCAAATTTTGCAATTTCGCAGATTACTGCAGAAGTTTTTTTATAAAATTTGTGAAATTCTGCAATTTTACAGGTTTCTGCAGATTTATTAAAAAAATTCTGCAGTAATCTGCAAAATTGCAGAATCTGCAGCTAATTGAACGTCACGCATTACACGTATCAAAAGTTTAAAAAAGATGAAAAAAAGGATCATCTTTTTTAAACTCCCCTTTCCCTTCTTCCACTTTGTCCCTCCCTTATCATCCCTCCCCTTCCCTTTGTCCTTCTCTTCCCCTTTGTCCTTCCTTTTCCCTTTATCCTTCCCTTCCCTTCATCCTTCCCTTCCCTCTTTCTGCTTCTTTTTCTTGGAAGTAATGTAAGTTTCATTTTAAAACTTACATATATTTTATATTTTTTTTTTAATTTTGTTTTTTTATTTTAAATTTAAGAAACGAATTAACATTTCTTTTCATTATTTTTTTTATAGAACGCCAGCGCCGGTTGGACTATAGAATTCGGGTAGGCTTCTGAAGATTGGAGAAATCAAGATTTGTAATTACGAATCTTGGTTCTTTATTTTTATTTTTTTTTGTAATATTAACAAACGGTTACTAACCATTCTTTTTCTTTTATTTAATAGGTTTCAGGCGGACTTTCGAGTTCTGAAGAACAATAGAAAACTAAGATTCGTACTAAGTAAGTACAAATCTTGGTCTTTTTTTTTATTTTTTTTTTAATATTAATGAACGGTTACTAATAACCGTTCTTTTCTTTATTTTTAGGTCCGGTGGGCTTCTAAAGAATGAAAACCAAAGTTTTGTAAGTACGATGAAACTTTTATTTTATTTATTTTTTTATTTATTTTATTAATGAACGGTTACTAATAACTGTTCTTTTCTTTATTTTTTTAGGTCTAGTGGACTTCCAAAGAACGAAAACCTAAAGTTTTGTAAGTACGAGTACGAAACTTTTATTTTTTTTCATTTTTTTTATTATATTAATGAACGGTTACTAATAACCGTTCTTTTCTTTATTTTTTTAGGTCCGGTGGGCTTCCAAAGAATGAAAACCCAAAGTTTCATAAGTACGAGTATGAAACTTATTTTATTTATTTTTTTATTTATTTTATTAATGAACGGTTACTAGTAATAACCGTTCCTTTCTTTATTTTTTTAGGTCTGGTGGGCTTCCGAAGAATGAAACCCCAAAGTTTTGTAAATACGAAACTTTTATTCTTTTTTATTTTTTTTTTATTTATTAATGAACGGTTATTAATAACCATTCTTTTCTTTATTTTAGGTTCAGAAAAAGAGGAACCAAGATTCGTAAGTATGAAATCTTGGTTTTATTTATAATTATTTTTTTAAAAAAAATATTATAAACAGTTTATGCTAATAACTGATCTTTTTTTTTTTATAGGTTTGGGTGGGTTCGAAGCTACTTGCTTCAAAATTTTTTTTTCATTTGTAGGTGTCCATTGTTTGTTAGAATTAAACCAACTGGAACAATGTCCAAACCATTAATAACATGTAAATTTGTAGTATAGAAAAAAGAGGTTAATTAGTATAGTTTAATACAATTTTGTAATGCTTTTATTAAATAAATTAACACTTATAAAAAATACAATATATAATA
>QZLH01000004.1:235522-248890 GCA_003833135.1 Oehlia diaphana
TTTTTTTTTTATAGGTTTGGGTGGGTTCGAAGCTACTTGCTTCAAAATTTTTTTTTCATTTGTAGGTGTCCATTGTTTGTTAGAATTAAACCAACTGGAACAATGTCCAAACCATTAATAACATGTAAATTTGTAGTATAGAAAAAAGAGGTTAATTAGTATAGTTTAATACAATTTTGTAATGCTTTTATTAAATAAATTAACACTTATAAAAAATACAATATATAATAACTGTGGTGAACAGTGAATAATTATTATTTTGTGAATTTTTGCAGAATTTCGTTCCTAAATTTTTTGCAGAATTTAATTTTTGAAGATTTTTGCAGAACTTAGTTCTTGAAATTCTTCAAAAATTAAATTTTGAAGATTTTCACAGAACTTTGTTTTCTTGAAGTTCTGCGAAGAAATCATTAAAATTTTTCTTTAAACATTTTCAGCGGGATCGCAGATCTGTGCAAAAATGGTGGCAAATGTCATCTGCAGATCTGCACAGATCTGCGTCTCAAAAAATTTCCTGATGATATTTTAAACAAATTATTTTAAATTTATTTTAAAGATAAAAGTTGGCATTACCTTAGGGAGCAAAGATCATTTAAATTAAATCACTATATATAAAATAATTAATGATCAAATTTAGATAAAATTAGTATTCCGCAAATAATTTGATCGAATCGAATTGATTCAGATTCATTTGGATTTGATTCGATTCGATTTGATAATTTTTAATTGAGCCTGATTCAATTCGATCATGTAACATTACACAAAATTCAAAAAGAAAATTTTTGTTTCCTGTAAAAATGAAAAAGTATCGCACAAGGTTATACAAGTTTCCAAAAAAGGAAATTTATTTTGCCAATCTTAACATCATAAAATTTAACCAAATGGGAGTCTTGTATTTATCAAATGACAGTATTTGATAAGTATTAAAAATTTGCATTTATTAAGTAATAAAAAAATAAAATACTTAAATATTACAATATTTTATTATTTATTAATTATTTAACTTTTTGAGCATTTTTTTAATACTTTAATTTAATATTTATAGATACTTTTTTAACATATCTTGTATTTAATAAACACTATTTATAAATATTTAATAAATGCTTTGATAAATATTATGATGCAGGATTTCTGTTTTGGAAGTGTCTAAAGCAGGCAGAATCACGTGATCATCTTAATGATCGTGATTAGTCTATGAGGAAGGTAATCGTAATTGGACAAGAGTAATCAACATCGCGTATTATTTATTATGATAAGCATATGATAATTGATTTTTTTCCCATCATTAAAACAATAATCTTTTTAACTTTGCTTTCTTAGATTTTTAAAAGATACAAATTTATACTTGAGCAGAAAAAATTTACATGAAAATGAAGGAAACCATAATTATTTTTTTTATCAGTCTTTTAGTAAGATTTTTTCAGTTTTTTCTTTATCAACTCCTCTTTATTATACTCTTTCCTATCTAAATGCTTGTCTTTACTTTTTCTTATTTTTCATTTTATTTATAGAAAAATATTATCATTAATTTGCTTAAGAAGAAACTGTAAAAAATTATGTCAGCTGCTACTCCTTTGGTTGTTACGTCAACAGCAAATTTCACACCAGATGAAAATGATTGGTACCTGATTAGTAACTGATTGATGTCTGATTTTTCACTTTTTGACCTGTGTGAGTTGCCAATTAACCACAGTTTAACTTATCAGTTCCAGTTGTATTAATGCTAAGAAGAATAGTAACCTAAGATTTATTTTTTTTTTGATCAGAAACTGGTTTTGACAAGAGTGTTTTACTTGAGGGCATATGATAAAAAATATTCTAAGGAATAAAAAACAAAAAAATTAATTTTTGTTCACAAAATTCATAACATATGTCCCTAAATTGCGATTAATTTTCTAATTTTATGTTATGCACATGTTCAATCAGAACTATGCAGTTGATTGATATAAAACATTCTGCTATATCATATTAATATTTTTTTAACATCTTTTCATTCAATAAAAAAAGATAAAACTTACCATTTCATTAATATTATAGATACAGTCAGAAGAATATTAGTCCAAAATTTCTTGCAACCTTGCTCGCTCTTCTGAAAAAGATACTAAGGGTGCACTTCCTGATTCTCTGTATATATGGTACTTACAAATATTATTATATTTTTTAAACTTATGCAACCAATCATTGGAAAATGACAAATCTTTTTCTTGGATATTAAAGGCTTCTGCAAAGATTTTTGCTTTTTCTTTTATTAATAAATCTGTTAATATTACACCACTAGCTGTTACGTTTTCCACCTATAGGTAAGGATGGTGTCGCAATTGATTGATCAAATCCGCAATATTGCAGATTTTGGAGTTGAATTGCAGTTAGTGATCCGCAATACTGCAATTCACCTGATCGGTTTTGGCACTAGTTTACTGAACTGATTTAATAAAAAAACGTTTACACAACGTTTTTTCAACTAATTTAAAAAAAATGGTGCGAAATGTTTTTTCAAAGTGCTTTTAATTAAAAGAACGTTTGCTCAACGTTTTTTTAATTAATTTAAAGAAAAATGTTGTGAAATGTTTTTTTAAAGTATATTTAATTAGAAAAAACATTTTGCAACATTTTTTTAATTAATTTAAAGAAAAATGTTACGAAATATTTTTTCAAAGTATATTTAATTAGAAAAAATGTTTTGCAACGTTTTTTTAATTAATTTAAAGAAAAAACGTTGTGAAATGTTTTTTCAAAGTATTTTTAATTAGAAAAAATATTTCGCAACATTTTTTTAATTAATTTAAAGAAAAAATATTGCGAAATGTTTTTCAAAGCATTTTTAATTAAAAAAACATTTCACAATATTTTTTTAATTAACTTAAAGAAAAAATATTACAAAACGTTTTTTTAAAGCATTTTTAATTAAAAAAACATTTCGCAACGTTTTTTTAATTAATTTAAAGAAAAAACGTTGCAAAATGTTTTTTTAATTAATTTAAAGAAAAAACGTTGTGAAATGTTTTTTCAAAGCATTTTTAATTAAAAAAAATGTTTTGCAATGTTTTTTAATTAATTTAAAGAAAAAATGTTGCGAAACGTTTTTTTAAAACATTTTTAATTAAAAAACGTTTTGCAACATTTTTTTAATTAATTTAAAGAAAAAATGTTGTGAAATATTTTTTCAAAGCATTTTTAATTAAAAAAATATTTCGCAACATTTTTTTAATTAATTTAAAGAAAAAATGTTACAAATAGTGTTCCGAATAGATCAAATCAGATCAGATTTAAGATAAATCTGATCCGATCCAAATTTGGATCAAAAATAAATGAATTCGATCTGATCTGAATTCAGATCAAAAAAAATTGGATTCGATATAATCCGAAACTGAAACAGATTTGATTCGATTTAGTCTGAATTAAATTCAGATTTATCCAGTTCGATCTGAATATGAAATTTAAAAAAATGTTTCACAACTTTTTTTTAACAATTTTAAATAAAAAATGTTGCAAAACGTTTTTATTTGCAATATAAAATAAAAAAAACCATTTCGCAATGATTTTTTAACCATTTCAATAAAAAACGTTGCAAAACATTTTTTATTTTTAATTTAAAAGAAAAAAAATGTTTTACATTTTTTTAACAATTTTAAATAAAAAATGTTGCGAAATATTTTTATTTTTAATTTATTGAAAAAAAAACATTTCACGACATTTTTTTAATGATTTTAATAAAAAACGTTACAGAATGTTTTTTATTTGCAATATAAAGAAAAAAAAATCATTTCGCAACAGTTTTTTAGTTATTTTAATAAAAAACGTTGCAAAATGTTTTTTATTTTTAATTTAAAAGAAAAAAAACCGGTTTGCAACAGTTTTTTAATTATTTTAATAAAAAATATTGCAAAACATTTTTTACTTGCAATAAAAAGTAAAAAAAACTATTTCGCAATGATTTTTTAATTATTTTAATAAAAAATGTTGCAAAACGTTTTTTATTTTTAATTTATCAAAAAAAAAATATTTTGCAACATTTTTTTTAACGATTATAATAAAAAATGTTGCAAAATGTTTTTTATTATTAATTTAAAAGAAAAAACCATTTCGCAACAGTTTTTTTAACTATTTTAATAAAAAACGTTGCAAAACATTTTTTACTTGCAATATAAAGTAAAAAAAACCATTTCACAACGGGTTTTCAACTATTTTAATAAAAAATATTGCGAAACATTTTTTATTTTTAATTTATCAAAAAAATTACATTTCGCAACGTTTTTTTAATGATTATTATAAAAAACGTTGCGAAATGTTTTTTATTTTTAATTTAAAAGGAAAAAACCATTTCACAACAGTTTTTTAATTATTTTAATAAAAAAACGTTGCAAAACGTTTTTTACTTGCAATATAAAGTAAAAAACTGTTTCACAACATTTTTTTAATGATTATAATAAAAAACGTTGCAAAACGTTTTTTATTTTAATTAAAAATTATTTCACAATAGTTTTAGACTGAATCTGATCCAGATCCGTTCAAATCAATCTGATCCAATCTGTTTTAATGAAATGCTAATCTGATCTGATTTGATCTGAAGTAGATCAAATTTTTTTTGATTCAGATCAGATTACGAATCATAAAATATATGATTTGATCCAATCCGTCACAGATCAAATCCGCGGATACAAATCAGATCAGATTTTTTTCAGAACACTAGTTGCGAAATGTTTTTTCAAAGCATTTTTAATTAAAAAAACGTTTTGCAATATTTTTTTTAAATAATTTAAAGAAAAAATGTTGCGAAACATTTTTCAAAGCATTTTTAATTAAAAAAAATGTTTTGCAATATTTTTTAATTAATTTAAAGAAAAAATATTACGAAACAATTTTCAAAGTATTTTTAATCAAAAAAAATATTTCGCAACATTTTTTTGGGATTACTTTAATAATAAATATAGTAAAATTGCAAATAATCTGCAATTACGCAAATATTTCACAATTTTGCAAATGTTTTGCAATTCTGCAATTATTCTGCGATACTTTGCGAAATTGCGGAATTGCGGAATATTTGTGCAATTGCGGATAATTGCGAATTGCAGATTTGCGGATATTTAGGTTTAAAAATCTGCAATGTTCTGCAATACTGTAAATCACAATTATTCTGCAATTACTTATTTGCAGTACCATCCTTATCTATAGGCTCATTGCATGCTTAAGAGCTAAAAACTTAACTTCTTTATGTCTAAAAATTTGAGTTGAATATTCATTATTTATTGTTTTTTACCTGTTACTTTGTAACAGAATCTTTGAAATTGTGCTTCTTTCAATATTCAAGTTGGGGTACTTTCATTGAAGTGTTTAACAATTTCTTCATGTCTCTTACTCTTATTTACTGTTAACCACTCACATATTTGATATTTAACATCATCACTTATAGCTGAGCAGCGTTATTTTGGTTTGAATCTAATAGAAGGTATAGTGAAAAGAAAAATGGAGAGTTTTTATATCTTTCGTGTTAAATATTTATCTATTACTGCAGATTTATATAATTTAATTGTATTATGATTGACACATTATTAAATCAAATTGATGCACCAATAAAAATTGTGATTATGGGAGGTTTTTTTACTGATAAAAATAACATGCATGTTAAGGATTTTGTGTAATAATGATTATAGTTGTTATGAAGGTAATTTAATAGTATTAAAATCTATTTTACAAAAATAGATACTTATAAAGAAGTGTGATTACATAGGGTGTAATTTTACAGAGAACTGACTATATTTATATATAAATTATATAATAAAAAATAATACTAATTTTTTTTAATTTAAAGAGTTGATTATAATTTATTAAAATAAAAAGTAGAAGTAATATTATTAGATTAATATAAAATAAATATTATAACAATTACCCAGTCTAGTCAAATTCTTAAAATAACACTAATTAATAAGTTTTAATTTATTAAAATGAAAAGTAGAGGTAATATTATTAGATTAATATAAAATAAATATTATAACAATTACCCAGTCTAGTCAAATTCTTAAAATAATACTAATTAATAAGTTTTATTTTTTTAAAATAAATATAAAATTTTTTATTAATAGGTATTTTAAATTCAAATATTAATAAATTCAAAAATTTAGCTGACAGTACAGGATTCACTTATTTCTAATAAAGGTCTTTGAAAAAAATTTTGAATTTAATAGTAATTTTACCAGTAATCCTATTAGTTAATTGATTAAAAAGGAAAAAAATCATAATAACTTAGTATAATATTTTTTTTTTTAGGTGTAATTTATCTATATATAATAGGATTTTTAAAAATCTCAATTATAAATTCTACTTTAAGTTTTTAGTGATCTGTAAGTAAGATCCTAACAGTATATATATGAGGTTTTTGATTAAATAATAAAAGGATCCTAAACATTTCTTATAAAATTTACAACTGACTTTTTGCTAAAAAAGAATACCAGATATTACATATACAACTTAAAGAGTAACTTTTAGCAAATTGACCTAAATTTTAAAAAAAAAATTTCAGTTTTTTACAATTATTTTAGCATCTAGTATCCAATTTATGCAAACATTTTTTTATTTTGTAGTTCTCATTAAGGTTACTTGCCGAAATCTAAGGGTTTAGGCAAGATGGCATTTTGCCAAAAAGCGAAATTCTGCCGAAACTATATTAAAGTTATATTAAAAAACTGGTGAAACTCTGAAGAAAGGCGAAACTGCCAAAACTTATTATAAATGCTAAAACTGCTGAAACTTTGCCAAAACTATAATAAATCTATAGTAAAATTTTGACAAAACTAATCGTAGGATTTTGAAGAGGTTTAGACAAGCAACCTTAGTTCTTATTGAGTTCTACAAAATAAAAAAAATCTGTATGAATCAGATTACTAGATGCTGAAATAATTGCAAAAAACTGAAAATAAAAAAAGAGCAAATTAGATTTTTTTTGGCAAAAAGTCAGTTGTGACTTGTAAGTTCTATAAAAGATGTTTAGAGTCCTACCAAAAAAAATCCAATTTACTCTTTTTGTATTTTCAGTTTTTTTGTAATTATCTCAGTATTTAGTGATTCAATTTATGCAGATATTTTTTATTTTATAGGGCTTGATAAGAGCTACAAAACAAAAAAAAATTTGCATAAATTGAACTACTAGATGCTAAAATAATCACAAATAACTGAATTTTTTTTTTGAAATTTAGGCCAATTTGCTAAAAAGTTACTTCTGAGTTGTATATGTAATGTTCAAGGTCCTATAATATAAGTAGTTTGGTATTTAATTATATTAATATATTTTATAATAGACAAATCTTATCTGTTATATGTTTATTATTTTTATAAATTTTATTAATAAAATATTGAATATATTATAATAAAAAAAAAAATAAAAAATAAATTTAAAAATAAATCTAAATATTTTATTATATAATTTTATCATAGATACCTTTTATATAAAATTTTCTTTTTTAAAATATAGATTTTTTAGTTTCAATTTTTTTATATATAAAATACTTTTTTATAATTGCTTTATTAGTTATAAATACAATTATACTGATTATTAGTTCTGTATTATAATAAATATAATTCCAGCTTGCATTCTAAATTCAGTAATAAGAAAAGTTTTTATTTTTCAAAAATTTTTATATATTTAAATATATTTTACAATTATATAAAAGTATTTTTATAATTTTTTACATATATAATCACATTTATTATTTATAAAAGTAACATATATAATTATATTTATTAGTATTGGATTAATACTCTCATCAATAAATATATTTCATTATAATTACACCATTAGATAATTTCAAAAGGTATGATTATAAAGAGTATTAACTGTGTATATATATATAATTAAAGTAATTTTTTAACTACAAAAAAAAAAAATATTATATTATTATTAAAGTTTTTTAAATTAATTTCAATTAATTAAAAAGAACATTATATTATATTTAAACTGAAAGTTTATATCAGTTAATTTTAATATTAATCAAATTTTTATTAATAAGAATCCCAATAAATAATTTACTATTTTCAGTATTTTTTATAAATTAATATAGAAACATTTTTAAGAATATAAACTTATATCATTTTAATTAAATAAATGATGTTTTTAATTTTTTAGAGAGAGTTAAAAATGTCAAGAAACTGCATATTAATATTTGCTAAGACTAGTATAGTAAGAATCATCTGCAGTGAGATTTATTTTAATAGAATTTTAATTAAAAAAAATATAAAATATAACTTTGAAATTTATATATAGTAATATATAATTAAATTTAAATTTATATAAAATTTATTTATATTATTCGATTTATTTTATATTATTTTTCTTTATTTTAAAATTATAATATCTTATTTACTAATTAATAAAATTTATTACAATACTCGACAGTGCACACATGGGTATGACGAGCGGATTGTAATTTAGTTATATAATAAAATTACAAAATGCATTTGTGGTAAATAAATTTACAGTCAATTTTTTTTCAAGTTTTGACTTTGGAAAGCATATTCTAAAAAGGGAAATATCTAAATATCTAAACCAATATATACATATACGTGTGTTTTGTAAGATTAAAAAGTGAAATGTAACAAATTTAATGAAGATCAGCTTAGATACATTTCTTTGTGAATTAAATGGCTGTAAACTTTGCGACAAAATATAAGCGAAGAACCAGCGCGACATAGTTTCTCACATATACATAGTTTCTCACATATACTAGACACCTGCTATTTTTTTTATTCTTTTACCGGCACTCAGAACGTGAAAAGATTTGCGTGTTGTACAAGCTATAGTATAATCACCTGACCGTACATAATGCAAGATCAATACCATCATTACATTCCAAGATTCCTTTTACGAAATTTTGCTATTAGTAATTATGAGAGGATATTTGTGAACAATGATAATTTGTTCAAAAAGAAAAGATATAGACAGAACTTTAAGGATAAGAATAAGGGAGCAGCGCTTCTCCAAACTTATGATAGAAATAAAAGCCAATTTGGCGTTTCTTTAGTAGCAAAAACCTATGGCATCGAGAACATGTATAAAGATTTTAAACATGAAGACGTAATGCGAGTAGAAGAAAAGTTGGCAGAACTAGAAAGACAAATAGCAAAAGTAATTCACAATATTGTGAAGATATCTCAAAAAGAAAGTCAAGTTGTTTTACTTAATACAGACCTCAATAATCTACTCAAATTTCTCTTCATTATGGACTATCGGAAACCTTATCGATGGTCTCAATTTATTAATGAGAATTTTGATAGCAGAACTTGGCCGTCTATGAAACAATTCATGCAGAAATACAAATTAAAAAGTACTCGAGAAGTATGGTTGCAGAATATTCATGAAATATTAATTACTGAACATAAAGACATCAAAAACAGCCTTCGAATATTTATGCCGGATAGGGAAGACTACGTTGATCGTATGATGGACCGTTTTCTCGTAATTTGGCAAGCTGGTGAAAATGACGAGTTTATTATAACTAAAAACGGATTTGGAACATTTGAAGGGATAAATGAACCACTTCCTCAATTTAATTTTAAATACGCCTTCCATTACTTTTACGTTATTTCTCCAAAACTAGTGTTGGTCCTTTGCTCCGTTTTTCTCAGAGAAGAACTTGGCCATCCGTTTAGAGATCAAACGATATTTGAAAATGTTCCTCGTCCACCAGTTCCGAAATGCGTTAGATTAAGTAACGAAGATTATCACAGCACTGATGGAAATGTCACACTAATTGAAGGGTTACTAAATGCTCGAGGTTTCAAAATAGAAGAAGCTGACAAATTTACTTTTCCCTTTGTCAGAGTCACTTCGGCCACTGTTCACCTAGTAAACGCTGTCATACTAAACGAGTCTAAACCAGACGAAATTTTGACTTTCCTTTCCCATTCGTACCTCTATAAGACAATTGTTAAGTATCATAAAAACAAGGATATCAGGATTTTAAAGCAAGACTACTCGAGTTTGAAAAAGAATTTGTTCGTTGCATTAAACAGAACTCACGATGAAAACTTGAATCTCCGGAAAAGCATTCCAGCTGACCGCATATGTGATTGGCAAATACGTGAGATAGATTCAGAATTCTGATTAATGAGTTGGATGTACATGTATTTGCTTGTTTCATTTTTCTTTTATTCATTGGAGTCAGCTTATTGTTTTTCTCATATAACATATTTATGTTTCTAATTTGTTCCCTGGGTGAAATCATCAGATGATATCACTTTTGCATAAAATCAGGTGGTTTCACTCATATAAAAATTTTGTAGAAGTAAATTTTTAATTAGTTTTAAAGATACGAGTTTGGTGACAAACATGTGACTGCTAGGTTGCAAAACACTAGGTATCTGCAAAGTAATTAAATAATAAATGTAATAAAATTTCATTTTGCAGTAACAATTATAATAAATGAATAAATCCTTAATAGTTCCTTATGGATTTAAGGTTTCCTTTTAACATTTTTATCTATTCTGTTATTTTTTTAGAATTTAAAAGATTGAATGTCACTTTTAATTTATCATCTTTTCATTTTGCTTTGACAATTATTTATAAAATGGATTTAATGTGATTCAAATATTTATTTTGTATTTATATTAATATAATTAACAATCTTATATATTATTAAAATGAACCCAATAAACTAAATAATTGTTTAAAACTTTATTATAAATTCTTTTTGGTTAAATATTATTATATAAATGTTTATTTTTAATATAAAATGTTATTTATCTATATACTATATAGTATATAATTTAATTTAATAGTATTATATTAAGAATAAATGTATATGTAACACTAGGGTGGTACACTGACTAGTTAATCAAAACTATATCAGTAATGCTGATCATTTTACTATAATCGGATTTTTACTTCGTTAAGCTATAAATTAATTAAATATGCTTATTTGATAATTTTAATAACAGTTTATTATAAAACAAAACTCAATACTCTAAAAAATTCTACTAAATATTGTGTTCTTTTTTCAACTTACTTTTTGTTGAAAACTATTCTTAAGAACTTGCCTAAAATAGTTACGTTTATTATTTTTACAAAAGATAACAAAAATAGTTTGATAAATTTATTTTAAAAGAAAATTTACGATTATAAAGTACTAAACATGTAAATTTTTATAGAATAAATGTACTAGTCAAAATAGAAATATTCAGCTTCTAAAAAATTCAGCCTAAATTTAGCCAATTTTTAAAAAAAATCGTCTTAAATTAGCAATGATATACAATTCAATCTATATTTGACTCTAATTTGATCCTGCAGAATGATAATTGAAATGCGTATAATAAAATTAAACTATATTCAACCTAACAGAATAATGGTTAAACAATAATTTTTTTTTTACATAAAATATAAAAAATAATGGCCAAATTGCATGCTTTTTTTATTCACTTTTCTAGATAAAATAGTGATTATACACTTATATTATATTAATAATACTAAATATAATAAAAAATAATTTGTTAAAAAATGTTTTGAAATTCAAATTGGTGTAAATACCAGTTCAAATATTATATTAAATTAACACAGGTCAAAATGTAAAAAATCAGGCATCAATCAGTCACCAATTGGTGACTGATTAGCATTTTTACCAAATACTGTCACCAATTAGACAGTTTGCTAACTTTTGATTCAGTGATCAAAAAAGGATGAAATATAGTTCATTGGAATCACCTCAATATGACGAATCTAATGGTAGTAAAATTATTAATAGTTAATAAAATATTAAATAAAATATAAATAATATATTTTTATTTTTATTTTTTACTTAATATCTCATCAAGTATTAATTCTAGAAATACGATTTTACTACCATTAGATTCATCTTATTAAGATGATTCCAATGAACTATATTTCATCTTTTTTTAATCACTGAATCAAAAGTTAGCAAACTGCCTGATTGGTGACGATATTTGGCAAAAATACCAATCAGTTATCAATCGGTTACCAATCAGCTATCTGATTGATACCCGATTAGTAACTGATTGATGCCTGATTTTTTACTTTTCGACCTGTGTAATGCAAATGAAACTTTCTATTTAAGAAATAATGGTTAAATATTCTCTGGCATTAGATCGATCCAATTTTTTGTATTTTACAGGTATAAACTGATCCAAAATATTATGCATCAGGATTATATTATCTCTATTGCTTAGATAGAAACTATCTTTTCATAATTCAACATTGCAAGTTTTGACATCATCATCAATATTGAAATGGAATCGAGATGTCAAATTTGCCAGTTTATATCATTTAATATAAGCCAATTTGTGTGTCAAATTACAGGAAGATAAATGAATACTATATTCAAAAAAAATTGAATTTGACCTGGATAAATATCAATGCTATTCCCATCACAATTAATAAATTTAGCTAAGACGAATGAGCTCTTAATATGTCATATTGCAGCAGCAGATCCAAAAGTTTCTGCATAGATTTGACATCTTCTATATCGATTCGCTCTGTTAATAATGATTATTGAATTGGATAAATTTTTCGTGAATAGTTTTTTAAATACATCAGGAAATTTAATCAGGTATAATATTACGTAAAATTACACCTTTGTAATATTTTGTAAGTTTACGGGACCTTTGAAGAATTACGATCTGTAAAATTATAAAATATTACATTACAAACTTATGAAATATTATGGCATAATACTTCAAATATTTACATTTATGCAATTTTTCAAAAGTTTACGGAACTTTCGAAATATTATGATCTGTAAAGTTGTAAAATATTACATTACAAACTTATGAAATATTACAGCATAATACTTTAAATATTTACACTTAATGCAATTTTTCAAAAGTTTATGGGACTTTCGAAATATTACGATCTGTAAAGTTGTAAAATATTACGTTACAAACTTATGAAATATTACGGTGTAATACTTCAAATATTTACACTTAATACAATTTTTTGAAAGTTTATAGGACTTTCGAAATATTACGATCTGTAAAGTTATAAAATATTACGTTACAAACTTATGAAATATTACGGCATAATACTTCAAATATTTACACTTAATTTATGACAGTAATATTTTGTAATTTTATTTCAAAGTTAATAGTATAAATATTTGTATATAAATATCTTTTATTAAATCAAAATATCATTATAAACACAGAAATTAATTATAATAGCAGTAATTAAAATAAAAAACGTAAAAAAATATTAGTTAACAGCTTATTATAAAAATGTAAGGATTAAAAAGTTAATAATATTAAATAGTTAGTAATAATATAAGAAGTTAGTAATAAATATTAGAAAGTTAATAAATATTAAGAAGTTAGTAGTAATATTAAAGTTAGTAATAAAATGTAAAAAAAGAGGTAATTAGTATTGTTAGTATT
>QZLH01000004.1:268684-280434 GCA_003833135.1 Oehlia diaphana
TTTTTTTTGTGGAGACAAATGTTACACAAAACAATCTCATCCAATTAGATTTGCGGGTCCAGGATAAGCATCTGGACCGTGGCCCAGGATAAGGATGCTCGATGGGAAGATGTACGATATCGTGACGCGCACGTGATATGACATACTTGTATCATTATTTTTGTCTGATTATATAGTGATTTGATAGTGATTCGATTTAGTGATTCAACTTCACATTATAAAATTGATCTCTCTACTTTTGCGAATATGTCGTTCAGAAATATTTTTGATAAAGGTATAGTTTTTATCACATCAATAAAATTTCGAGTTTTTCGATAACTATTTATTATATACAGTTCGAAGAAACGATATTAAAAAATTAGCAAAAGAAAGTGGAACAAGTATGTAAAATTAACTATTTCCGTGCATATTTATGTCCATATATATTGATAGATATTTTTTTTTTAGCACCAGAAAATCTTCCTCCTCCTCTTAATAATCCAAATACAGCTACTTTGGTCCGCAAAGCATTAAAAAAAGACACAGATATGCCGGCCCTCGTTTTCGATTGGAACCCAGCAGGGTTCAACGACGTTGCGACCGCTCCAGGTCTTCGAAACGGAGTCGCAGGCCAAGATGTTAATGCGATTATTACAAATCTTACAGCAAACGGTGCGACAAACTACAATAATATTGTGTTTACATTTGCAAACGGCACTGCCATTGGAACATGGAAGAGACAGATAGATGCAAACATTCAATGGTGTGAATCATGACTGGTTTCATGTTTTCGGAATCTTTAGTACCAACTTAACTCATTCTCCTTTTTCATTTGTCAAAGGGCACGAAACCAACCGCATGTTCCAAATGTGGTCACTTCAGTCACAAGAATCAATAGGGTAACCGAACGTTATACGGGAACACCCTCAACTGCTTACGACCTTGAAGATTTTTCGGATGTTTTTGATCGACCTTGAGGATTCGTCAGATGTTTTTGATTGACAAAATTTTTTGTTTCCCATACTTAAGTTTATATTTATTTTAGCTATAACTTTTTTTACATGCAATAAAATATACTGCTACATAATAATTTCACATAAGGAAATAATTACAGATTATAAATTACCTATTTTTCTGATGGATCTTGTTTAACAAGAGGTTAGGGAACAAAATACGTCATTGGCTCTTGTGAATCCGCAGAATATTCTATGCGCAGTAGTACGTCACCGGCATCCGCAGTAGAGGATTTATTAATAAACCCAATTTTTTTGTGTTGCTATAGTGATGAACTTTCCGCAATGTTCTGGTATGTTCTGTCTCACTCATTACGCAATTCTGAATAAATCACATAATCATGTATTTTTCAGAAAGATTTTCCGAATTTTTCGGAAAACTACACGATTTTTTGTTGGGTGATTTTCCCAGTGAGAATAGTGGCTTGAAGGCGGCTTATACATAGGAATATTATATTTAAAATTTAGTAATAAATCCTTTTACAGTAATAGAACATTTAAAGTTTAGTGATAAATTCTTTTACAGTAATTAAACATTCGTGTTCCTTAAATTTATGGCATAAACGAAAGCATATATATTAATGCATTAGTTAATATGTCGGCATATTCTTACTTCTTTTTATATAGATAGACATTTTATTTCTTTGCTTCTTCACCAATAAAAAAACTTTTTTACTTGTTTTACCTAATAAACAAAGAAACATCATCTATCTTGTCTTTTTGTCACAGCAAAATATAAAAACATCTTTTTACATAAATTTTTCCACGTTTTTGACATACTTTTTACGTGTTTTCAAAATTTTTATAAACAAAAATGAACTCAACTACAGCAAAAACGTTTTGTACGATATCTTTAATTTTTTTTGTGGAAATAATATTACGCTTAATGATATCATTACTTATGGTAATCAATTTGATCTTAATAACATTTTATTACCGACTAATTTTAGGACAATTTATGAAAAGTGGGATTACAATAGAAGAGATGATGAGGCAATGAAACTAATTCCTGAAAAAGATGCAGATCATGTTTGTATTAGATCTACTGCAGATGGAAATTGCTTTTTTAATAGCGCCTCATTGATTGTCTATGGGCATGAAAAAAATCATATACAATTACGTTTAGCTGTAATGATTGAATTAATGGCTAATGCAGATTAATTATTTGCAACAAAAAATTTTTGAACAAGATGTACTTTATCAAGATGAAGCGTTAAATACAAATATGGAAAAAGTTGATATGTTTAAAAAAACTCAGGAATACATTGCTGAATTAAGATTAATGTGCAAGCCACATTCTTGGTGTTCAATGGTTGCGTTTTTTGGTTTAGCATCAGTATTGCATAGACCAGTAGAATCTCTTTTCCCAGATACTGGAAGTGAATTTATGAATCGGATTTATAATTGTATTATAATGCCAAGACAAAATCCACATTACTATCTGCCATATATTATTATGTGAAGTTCTCTTTCCGCAAAGCTCCACCTCAAGGATTTAGACCTCCACCAACAAGTTTTTAAAATAGCAATAGATCTAATCATTTTGTACCAGTATTTAAGAAAAAATCATCATATTACGATTCAACTTTACCACAATTTTTGAAAAAAACTATTCCTCAAGATTTACTATCATCATCTTTTCAGGATAATTATATTAATTTAACAGTTGATAAAGTAAAATCTAATAATAATAATAATAATATAATTACAGAAAATGAAAATTATGATGAAGTTCAAAATAATATAATTGGATTATTTATGGGTGTTGACAATAAATATATTTCCAATATTGATAAATTAGATGGTTATTTAATTTATCCAGAGACTAAGGATTTTTAATTTATGATATCACAAGAAGAAGCGTCATCTTTATTTATATATGATATTGAAAACTGTAATTATCATTGGAGGCCTTGGCAAATTAGTAATTATTATTTAGTTGAATTACTTAAAGAACAGTCTGAGTTTCCACCACAAATTTCAATTTCTGTTCTAAAAACATCTGAAATAAATAAAAATTTGATTAAATACTGCTATTGTGAAGGATGTGATTAAAGCTCCGCATGAGACGGCTTAAGCTGAGCTAAGGTCTGGCTTGGGCTTGGCTTGAAAAAATATACTGAGCCAAGCTGAATCGAGCCACAAATTCTTATGGCTCAGCTCAATATGAGCCGAGCTATAATAATTCTTAGCTCGAAACAAATGAGCTGAGCCAAGCTTCAATAAATTTTGGCTCGAGCCAAGCTGAGCTTGAGCTACTATTTGTTTATAATTTGTATTTATAATTGACATAATTATGTTATTTATGAGAATATTTTTATTTATTTTTTATTTATTTATTTATTCAATTTTTATTTATTTAATTTAAAATCTAATTTAATTAATAAATTATAATTACCAGCACACATTTTTTCAACATTTATTTGTTAATTTCACTTCCGTCTGACCCTTTCCGTTATTCAGACTACTATTATGAGCAATTATCAAGTCTACTATTTTACTTTATCATTAAGTTTTACCCCTTCCACCTTTTATACATAATTACCGTCTTAGAATGTTCAACAAGCAACTGAAACCTAGTTATCTCTGGGTTCGTCTAAACTCTAAAGAGTCCGGCAACCTAAAGAAAATAGTAGAAACGTTAGTACGTTTCTTCTATATTAAAAAAAAAATTACTCCCCAATTTCCGCTAACATATATTTGCACACATTCCAAGTCCGGACCTTCCAAATCTAAAAAAAAGAATTGAAATGTTAGTAACATTTCGTTAAATTATAAGAAAAAAATTATTTTGATTACCTTTAAACATTAAAAGCCGGTCTGTCCTTACAAAAAAAAAGGTAAAGAACGTTAGTAACGTTTTTGTAGTTCTTGTATTGGAAAACCCTCCCTTTCCTCACATTACCTCAAGAAGCTGTGTGCCGAAAGAATCGTTCCTACTTCCTACAAAAAAGAAAAGAACAAAACGTTAGTTAACGTTCTTATATTAAAAGAATTATTAATATAATATCTCCCCCTGTAACTTACCATTTTATGGAATTCCAAGTCCAGGAAAAAAAAAAATAAAATAAAAAATTTAACAGTATAATAAGACCGTTTGAATGAAAAAAAAATTTTTTTTAAAAAAAAAATAAAAACGAATAACGGTTTAAAATTAAGAAACCGTTTAACGAAAAAGAAAAAAAAATAAACCCATTTTTTTTTTAATAATAAACCTAAAAAATATACAAAACGCTACAAATATAATGTATAAAGTTGAAGGAAGGAAAAAAAAATTAAGATTATTGATCGGTAAATCGGATTGATAAGTCATATGTAAAGATGTACCGTAATATTAATTTTGACTGTGAAACTGAAAAGTAACTGTGCTAAACTAATTTTAGCTAAGCCAATTTTATTAATTTTTCGTGTCTTAATTATTTAAAAGTAGTTATCGTCTGTATGGAAAAAAAAAATTTGAGTTGATAATTTCAATTATCATCCATGCAAAATAATCCAACTTAAGTCATTCTTTTACGGGTTCTTTTTTAACGGCTTTCTCTTAAGATAAAAAGATTTATATATCCGAATAATATCCAACCCTTCACCTATTCCCGTTCCCACTCCTATTGTTGAACTTGAAGTGGATACTAATTCTTCTTCAAGCAGTAAAAGATCCCTTGTTTATCAATTTTTTACTTATAAGTCTCCAAGATATTATTGCAACTATTGTCCTAAGAGTTTTTCAGACAAATCAACTTCTACGTTATGGCGTCATGTAAATAAACACCACCTAAAAATTGTTGCTAAAACTCAAAAACAAGAGGAAAAAATCGGTGAAATGGATAAGTTCGTAATTTCTGATCAAAAAGAAAATGTAAGTTTAATATTTATTTTAATATCATATTAAAGATCCTTATTATTAATATATCAATATAATTATATCATTTTTTTAGTTTAGCCAAAAAGGATATAGAAAAAGATTGATTCGTTGGGTAGTTAATAATGATCAACCGTTTAATATGACCAAAAATAGGGAATTTCGAGACATGATGACATTTATTCGACCAGGCATGTACATTCCCTCTGCTGATACTATACGACGAGATTTAGATGAAAACTTTAAAATTTCAAAAGATGTATTTAGACAACAACTGCAGGTTAATAACTAATGTTTATATGTAATGATTTTATATTATATGGGTATTAAATCAATCCAAATAAAACAATAGGAAGCACCCGATCACCTATCTTTCACAGTGGATACTTGGACCAGCAAGAATCAAATTCCATTTCTTGGGATAAGTGTTTACTGAATAAATGACAAATGGGAATTAAAATGTATTACATTGGATTTTTGTATTTTATCAGGATTCCATACTGGAGCTAATTTATCACAAAGATTTTTAGAAGTCCTTCAAGAGTTTGGTATAACAACAAAAGTAAATATTTAATTGTTTATTTACCATTTATATTTTTTTTCATAATTAACTAATAATTGTTTATTCTTTATTGTATATAGATTTTAGCAATTGGATGTGATAATGCTTTCAACATGGACGTGATGCTAGAAAACATTTCGCAGTCTTTAAAATTACAAAATATAATATTTGATCCAAATAATCATCGCGTCTGATGCCTTGCACATGTTATAAATTTAAGCGCAAAAAAATTAATAGATCATCTTTACGTGACTAATACAATATCATATGAAGATGAAAATGCCTTTGAAGTATCTGAAGATAATGATGATAATTTGAAAGATGCTATATATAAGGTAATAAATATTATTGCAAAAATACCAATTTTATAATTGCTAATTGTTTAATTTATTAAATTTAAAGCTTCGTAAGGTTATAGTAAAAATTAGAGCATCCCCACAGTGCTGAGAAAAACTTAAACAACAATGTATTGCTGCTAATATTAAACCACTTGAACTTATCCTGGATGTGTCAACGTGATAGAATTCGACTGATGACATGATAACACGTGCATTGGAATTAAAACAAGTAATATTAGTTTTATTATTTAAATTTTTTTAAAAAATTATTAAATTTCTAATTAATAATTAATTATACAGTCTCTTTATAATACCGCATCAGCTGATAAAGATTTAAGAAAATATATACTTTCAGAAGAGGAATGGAATTGTATTTTAGAAGTACATGAGATATTGCAGGTTAGTTATTTATTGATTAATAATATACACGAAAAATAATAAAAAAAATATTTTCAAGAAATTAAATCTTTTTTTATCTTTTTATTTACAGTGTTTTAAAAAGAGTACTAATTTTAGCACTGGACAGCAATATCCAACGTTATCGTATAGTGTTCCTATATACAACTATTTGCTAGATAAGCTTGAAGACGAGTATGATAAAAAGGAAAGTGAAAAAGGTGAAGAGAATGAAGTTGTAGTAGCATTAAATGAATCAATCGAAAAAATAAAATGATATTATGCATTTACAGGTGCATTAGTTTATACAGTAGCAACAGGCAAGTTTATCATTATCATTATGTCTAATTTTATGATATTTAAATATTAAATTTATTTCTTATAATTTATTACTAAATAGTGTTGGATCCTTGCCTTAAACTTCAATATTATAGGGATAATAAATGGGAGGAATCCTTTATTCAAGAAGCCAAAAAACAAGTTGTTGAATTATGGAAGTCAACGTATAAAATAAATAGTGCAGATAATGAAGAATTACATGATGATGATGATGAAATTTTTGGTTATATATTTAAGAAACGGAAATTAAATAATGATGAATTAAGTATATACTTGAATGAAAAAATAATTTCTGGAAAAACAGATATTCTTGCATGGTGGAAGGTATATAAATAATATTATTTATTATATTATTATTTTATATTATTAATGTTATTAAATTAATTTTTATAAGCGCACGAAGTGGAGTACCCAAATTTGTCTAAAATGGTGCATGATTACTTATCTATTCCAGGTTAATATATATATATATATCAAAATAGTAAATTACCGATCAATAAACTATTATTAATTATTTTATCTATATAATTTATTACATATGGGCTGATTTTTGGAATTAGCCTAAATTAAGAATTTTAATTATTTAATGCTTTATAACTTAAAATGCAATTGTACTACATAACTATCTTATCAATCACATGCAAAATAATCAGAAAATAAAAAAATTTTTACAACGTACATTTAAATAATGAAAATAATAAAACTTTTTTCAACCCATCAACTATTTTAAGAACCCATCACTTTTTAAAAATAAAAGTTTTGTAAGTATAATAGTACTTATTTGTAACTGATAAGTATATTATTTGTTTAAAATTTTTTAAATAAACTAAAGGCTTTCTTACGAACCATTTTTTGGTATGAAAATATTAAAATTATTCAGGACTCTTCTGTAAAACATTATTTGGTAAGAAATAAAATTTTATATCGGACTTTTATTTCTGTAACATAATTGTTAATTTCTCGGCCTATATGTATGCTAAACGAATGATTTTATATTCATTTGAAAGGTGAAAACGCGCTCTATCCAAAGAATCAAAGNTAGCAACAGGCAAGTTTATCATTATCATTATGTCTAATTTTATGATATTTAAATATTAAATTTATTTCTTATAATTTATTACTAAATAGTGATGGATCCTCACTTTAAACTTCAATATTATAGGGATAATAAATAGGAGGAATCCTTTATTTAAGAAGCCAAAAAACAAGTTGTTGAATTATGGAAGTCAACGTATAAAGTAAATAATGCAGATAATGAAGAATCACATGATGATGATGATGAAATTTTTGGTCATATATTTAAGAAATGGAAATTAAATAATAATGAATTAAGTATATACTTGGATGAAAAAATAATTCCTGGAAAAACAGATATTCTTGCATGGTGGAAGCTATATAAATAATATTATTTATTATATTATTATTTTATATTATTAATGTTATTAAATTAATTTTTATAGGCGCACGAAGTGGAGTACCCGAATTTATCTAAAATGGCGCGTGATTACTTATCTATTTCAGGTTAATATATATATATATCAAAATAGTAAATTACCGATCAATAAACTATTATTAATTATTTTATCCTTATAATTTATTATTTTTATAGCTACTAGTGCACCTGTAGAGCGAATTTTCTCAGATGGCACTGATTTAGTTATTCAAAAACGTTGTAGTCTTAAAGATGAAACAATTCAAAAAGTAATGTGTCTTAAAGGATGGTAGAAATCGGGTCTTGGTGGAATAACTATTATAAATGATTAATATAAAAGTAAAATTATATCTATTGTTAGTTTGATTATTAAATATTAAATTTTAAATAATAAATAATAAAATAATATCAAATTTTAGTAATTTAAAATTGAGCCAGCTCGAGCTATTTAAGTCAAGCTTATTATTGGCTCGAGCTTTTTTGAACTGATTTATTACCAGCTTGAGCTTTTTGAGCTGAGCCTATTACCAGCTTGAGCTCTTTTCAAGTTGGCTCATGAGCCACGAGCCAATTTAATCATGGCTCAATTCAGCTCAGCTTAAAAAGCTTGAGCCAGCTCACAAGCCAGCTTGGCTCATGCAGAGCTTTAGTAACCGTTTATAATAATAAACAAAAAAAAATAAAAAAATAAAGATTCGTACTTACAAATCTTATGAATCTTCAGGGTTTTCCATTCTTTGAAAGCCCATGAACCTATAAAAAAAAGAAAAAATGGTTAGTAAACCGTTTCAAAATAATAATAAAAAACTAAGATTCATATTTGTACTTACAAATCTTAGTTTTCCCATTTGTCTAAAATCCACCTGAATTTATAAAAAGAAAAGAACAGTTAGTAAACCATTTGTAATAATAACAAAAAAACAAAAATCAAGATTTGTACTTACAAATCTTGATTCCTTCGTTTGTATGAAGCCCATCTGAACCTATAAAAAAAGAAAAAAACGGTTAGTAAACCATTCCAGAATAATAATAAAAAAAATAAAAACCAAAATTCATACTCATACTTACGAATCTTGGTTCTCTCATTTGTCCAAAGTTCATCTAAACCTATAAAAAAGAAAGGAACGGTTATTAGTAACCGTTTATAATAAAAAAACAAAAAAAAATCCAAGATTCATTTATACTTACGAATCTTGGTTCTTTTGTTCTTCAGAATCAGGAAGCCCACCCGATCCTAAAAAAAGAAAAGAATGGTTATTAGTAATTGTTCATAATCTCAAAAAAAAAAAGAACTAAAGATTTGTATATACCTATAAACATTAGTTCTCTTTTTTCCATTCTTCAGAACTCGGAAGCCTAAAAAAAAGAAAGAACGGTTATTAGTAACTGTTTGTAATATTTTTTAAAAAAAAATTAAACCAAAGATTCGTACTTACTTATAAATCTTGGTTTTTTCCCGTTCTTCAGAACACAGAAGTCTGCCCTGAACCTAAAAAAAAGAAAGAACAGTTAGGTGATACAAAGTAGTAAAAATGGTTTTCATAGCCCAGCCGGGTCAGTTTTATTAAGTCTTAAAAAAAAATTTTTTATATTATTACTATACCGGGTGAGAATTTTTTAAAAATTGATAAAAAATTTCGCATATAAAATTTTTGAAAAAAAATTAAAAGCCAGGTTGCCAGGTTATTGATAAAATTTTTATATTATGAAAATCATAAAATCAAGTTTGTATGGCCTTATTAGTAACCGTTCATCAATATTAAAAAAAAATTAAAAAAATAACCAAGATTTATACTACAAATCTTGATTCCTCTTCTTTTGATCTTCAGAAGTCTACCTGAAACCTAAAAAATAAAAATAAAGAACGGTTATTAGTAACCATTCATAATATTTTTTTAAAAAAAATAAAAAAAAAATAATAATTCAAAACGTTAAAAAATGTTTTGTTAAAAATTTTAATGAAAAATCAGAATGTTAGCCAACATTCTGATTAAAGAAAAAATAAAAAAATTATATTTCAAAACATTAAAAAATGTTTTATTAATAATTTTACATTAGCTAATATTCCAATTAAAGAAAAAATAAAAAAAAAATATATTACGAAACGTTAAAAAATATTTTGTTAAAAGAAAAAATAAAAAAATCAGAACATTAGCTAACATTCTGATTAAAGAAAAAATAAAAAAAATATATTATGAAATGTTAAAAAACGTTTCGTTAAAAGAAAAAATAAAAAATTGAAATATTAGCCAATGTTCCGATTAAAGAAAAATGAAAAAAAAATTAATATTATGAAATATTTTTCAACGTTTTGTTAAAAAAATGGAATTAAAAAAACAATCAGAATGTTAGCTAACGTTCTGATTAAAAAAAAACAAAAAAAAAATTAATATTACGAAACGTAAAAATGTTTCGTTAAAAATTTTAATGAAAAATCAGAATATCAGCCAACATTCTGATTAAAAAAATTTAAAAAAAATTAATATTACGAAACGTTAAAAAATGTTTCGTTAAAAATTTTAATGAAAAATTGGAACGTTAGCCAACGTTCTGATTAAAAAATTTAAAAAAAAATTATTTTGAAACATTTTTCAACATTTCGTTAAAAAATGAAAAATAGTTTCACAATGCTTCATTGCAAAACTCACCAAATTTTTTCCGTAAAAGGCTCATATCTTCAGAATTAATGACCTTATATTACGGAATTTATCAACTTATTACATTTTCTGTGAATGGATCTGTGAAGGCTCATTTTTATGAAGTTTTTACAGAAATAACGGATAAAACGTTTATAAAGGAAAGGGAAAAAAGGGAGAACAAAAGGGAAAAGAATGAAATGAAAGGAAAGGGGAGAAATAAAGGGTAATGGAAAAATGAAATAGAAGGGAGAATAAAGGGGAGAACAAAAGGGAGAACAAAAAGGTAATGGAAAAATGAAAGGGAAGGGGAGAACGAAGAGGAAAAGCAAAAAAAAATTAAGCTTTGCTAAAAAAAACTTAATTTCTTTTTTTGCTATGCCGCAGTCTGCAGCGGTAATCCAGTATCATGTGATACATGTGATATGAGTACGGCTATTATATTATTGCCGAAATGATTTTTTTTTAAATACTAATTTTAATAAATGTATATTATAATTAAATTAAACAGTACAGTGGTTAGATCGTGAGATATATTATAAGTTAAGGTAACCAGTTCAGTTCTTAAGGTGAATAAAATAAATATAATTTAATTAAAATATACACATGTAATTATATATATGCGTTAATATACAGTGCGTTGAACAACAATGTATAATGTGTTGAACTACATATTAGAGTTGAATAACGCGTATATTAATATTATGTGTTGGTATACTCCAGTATACAGATGTTGATTAATATTGTAAAACGCGTTGAATAACTAGCTGGTGTTGATCAACGCATATACTGGTGTAAATCAACACTTTTCAAACTTGCTGATGAAAGATTGTCCTGTACTGCACATACCATCTAATTAGTTGTTGGAAAAGTGTTACCTGCGGCTGAAATTCTCATTGCATGTGCTAAAAGATTAATCAATTTTTTTACATCTTTAAAGCAGAATGAACACCTTATTGATGCATAAAAAAATTCTGATGAGAATCTAAAAAAGAGTGATTTGCATTCGGTATTTTATAAAGCAATAACAGATGTTGAGATACGTTGGTCAAGTACATATATAGCTTGGGAAAGGTTAATCATTTTACAACCATATATTGATATTGTAATTTCATTGTTAAATGCAAGTAAGGACCGAGATGCAAAAGAGGATGCAAAAAAATTAAAAATATTTAATCTTACTAATGAAGAATGGG
>QZLH01000004.1:289932-309047 GCA_003833135.1 Oehlia diaphana
CAATAATATCATTAATGTAATCATAATTAGTAATAAGTATAATAAAATAAATAAATAAATGCATTCTTAGGTTTCGGCCTATAGTATAAAATTTAAAAATTAATTTCGGCCTATATAAAGTTTCGGCCAGAGTTTCGGATTTCGGTATTAGTTTCGGACTAGAGTTTCGGACTTTCAGATTCGGCCATACCCTTGAAAGGTTTCGGCTACAAGTATACGTCAAACCTCTGAAAAATGCATCACAATAGTACTATGTAGTAGAACAAGTAAATATTAATGTTATATATAATACTGATGTTGTGTCTCAAATCTCAATATACCCTAAATTAATAATAATTATCAATGATTACTATATATGAAAAGTAATGCTTTGAAAATTCTTAAGGCATTATAAAGATGAGCTGATAAATAATTAAACCGATCATTGATTTGGAGCAATTATCAACTTGAAGCACAACATTAATATTGAATATGATAGTAGTATCTATGATGAATATTTGTATGATATTAACATTATAATAAAGGAGAATCATCAACAGAAATGAATTATACCCAAAAGAGGTTATATATTTAGTTTTATTTTAATATAATTTTAAAATTAAATGCTTATATGTTTAAAATTTAATGGGTATCAAAGATGATATATTATATATATAGGTTACACAGGTTGAAATGTGAAAAATCAGGCATCAATCAGTCACCAATCAGGTACCAATCAGGTAGCTGATTGGTGACTGATTGGTGACTGATTGGTGACTAATTGACATTTTTGCCAAATACTGTCACCAATCAGGCAGTTTGCTAACTTTTGATCCAGTGATTAGAAAAAGATGAAATATAGTTCATTGGAATTGTCTCAACAAGATGAATCTAATGGTAGTAAAATCATATTTCTAAGATTAATACTTGATGAGATATTAAGTAAAATGTAAAAATAAAAAAATATTATTTATATTTTATTTAATATATCATCAAATATTAATTCTAGAAATACAATTTTACTACTATAAGATTCGTCTTGTTGAGACAATTCCAATGAACTATATTTCATCTTTTTCTGATCACTGAATCAAAAGTTAGCAAACTGCCTGATTGGTGACGGTATTTGGTGAAAATGCCAATCAGTCACCAATCGGTCACCAATCAGCTACCTGATTGGTGCCCAATTGGTGACTGGTTGATGCCTGATTTTTCACTTTTCAACCTGTGCTAAAAATAGTACATTATTAGTATTATATATATATAGACATTAAATATATTATATGCAAAAATAGGATATTATTATTAATAAAATATTATCAATAAAATATATTTTATAATAAAATTATTTGTATTAAAATAAATACAATTTTATGAATTTCTGAATATTGAAAGTTTGGTATAAAAAAATGCTAGTATCTAAAACTTATGTGAATTTTTAATTGAATTTTTACCAAAAATTATTAATATAAATATTTGGTATAAACATTTAGCTAATTTTAGCCAAATTTCAAATATAATTCAACCCAAATTTGCCTATTTGAAATTTGACTGAATTGGATTATTTTAACTAATATTGCATTATATAAAAATTGAATTATATTAAAAATGAAATTTATTAACAAAATGACTATAAGAAATTTTTTTTTTCTAACTTCTTTCCTATAATTCATGTCTAAAAGACTTGTGTCTAATCTTCTTAGCAGCCTGGATTTATGTCTAATAGTAAGAAAAAAAAAGTTTCAGTTTGTTAGAAATGTTACAAAAGAAATATTATTAAACAAATAATTAATTAAACTTACCATATAAATTATATAATAGGGATACAATGCTCTGCGTAAATTATTAAATAATAAAATATTTTAAACATCTAACTGGTGTGATTATACAGTAGAATATGACTATAATGAGAGTGATTATAATAGATAAAGAGAGTTGACTGTAATAAATTTCTTAATTAACAGTATTTAAAATAAATTTGTAAAACAAATAAATTTACTTATAAATTATATAATTTTGAAAATTATAAAAAATTTATATATTTTATTTTAAATAAAAAAATTTTTTAGAAAGATTATAAAATCACTTAGATAAAAAATAAATTTTTCATAAATATTTTAAATTTAAACTTTAAGAATTTGCTAAAAATAAATAATTAAATATTTATTTTTTAATTAAAAAAATAATTTACTGTTCAATAGAATAAAATAATTTTTATTTTACATCACAATTTTTTATTATGTAAAATGTTAATTTTAGCAAAATGTATCCCACATTTTTTCTAAATCAAATTGTGAAAAATATAATTTTGTTTCATAATGCATTGTAGTGAATTTTTTTAAATCATCATTAATAGAATAATTCTAGTATTTTGGGATTAATATCATTTTCTAATATGAATATATCAGAAAAGTAAAAAGAAAAATAATAATATTTTAGTATTTTATACAAATCATTTGCAGTTAGAAAACTTATATTAAAAATTTTTATATTAGAAATTAGTAAAATTATTGATTGGATAAAAATAAGTTATAATAGTAATTATATTATTAGATATAAAAATATAAATTGTTATAAATAGAAAACTATATAGTTGTAGTAATTTCTGCCAATTTTAGATGGATTATTACACAGCTTAAGCTTATAATTTTATTTTGGTTTGATTTTTCTTTTTTTTTTGATTTTTATTATAATAGTTAAAGTCAATTAGTAGAATTTTCCTGACTAATAATTATTGAGTATTACCTATAAGATCACGTGAATACTGATTAAATCAGCTTGCTGACGCAAGAAAATTATGTCAGCCAATCCGGAATAAAATATCCGGAAACTGATTGAACTGCGGTTATTGACTTAAAGCTTAAATATCGCGAGTTATCTCCAGAAACTTTTTATTGCCACGCTCTTAACGGAGCTTCAACATAGTTTTACTCTAAATTTTTAATGTAAGTTGTATTATCCTGTTATCAAATAGATACGAGCTGAGCTTTTTATAATGTGAAGTTCTTTTACGTTCTTTTGTTTGTAACTTGTGAGTTTGAGTTATTGGAAGTTAACACTGTGACTATATTTTATCATTATTTGGTTTAACTCTTATTTTGGCCTAAAGAATAATAAACACGTCTTGCATTATTTGGTTATAGAATTTTTTTTGAATAAATGTCTTTGAGAACGTGATCCTAATTTTTTTATTTGAATAATTAAATTATCCGATAGCTTTAAATTCAGCGAGAATGAGCAGCAATTCATATTTGGTAGTCGGGTTACTAGAGAAGGTATAATTCCTGTCTGATTATAACTATCGTTATCTTGATTTACCTGAAATTAATATGTGGGATCACTTAAATACGAAAACAGATGGACTCTAGCGATACCGATTTTCGGTACATGGCTACTAATGATTTAATGAATGAGCTCCAGAAGGATGGGTTTACTTTAGAAGAATCCACTGAAAAGAGAGTAGTTCAAAAAGTAATAAAATTAATGGATGATGCTAATGGAGAAGTGCAGAATTTGGCAGTTAAATGGTAATAATCGATAGCTAAAATTTAAGAATTATGAATCTCTTTTATAAAATATATTCTAATAATTTTTATGATGGCTTGTTAGTCTCGCTCCACTTGTTAAAAAAGTTCGTGAGCCACAATTACAAGAAATCGTTGAACAGCTCTGTAGCTATACGACACAACCAGGAAAAGAAGAATTGCGAGATATCGCGGGCATTGGTAATAATAATATATACTCTTTGTTTTTGTTTTATATGATAAAAATCTAAATCTTGATGTTCCAAAAAAAATTATAAGGTTTAAAGACTGTCATTGTTGAAATACCAAGCAATTCCCCTAGTGCTAGCAATGTTGTTGTACGATTAATTCCAAGGCTCCTCACACAACTTGAAGATGTTAGTTATTAGATGATCAAATTGAATTTTTTTTATTTCTTATAACTTATAAATGTTTAATTGAAAATAGCCTAATGCCACATATGAAGTAAAAATGGATACACTTGATATTTTAAGTGAACTCCTTGCTCGGTTTGGACATTCTGTTGCTAATAATCCGCAAGTTCAAAAGAGAATCCAAAATGTTTTAATACCTCTTTTGAGTCATTCAAGACCAGCATTTAGAAAGAGGACCACGATTGCTCTTGGTACATAAATACTTGATTATTTTTTTTTTCATCATACATTTACTAATTATTTTTCGTTTTAGGTAATCTCGTGACTCATACTCCCGACGATTTATTCAATGAATTGGTACAGCAATTACTGGTAGAATTTAGTAGAGCCGGTGATCAACATGATAAATTGAAAACATTAGTTCAATGCGTTGGGACATTAAGGCACGTGATTATAGATCAAAACTCTTAAAATGAAAGAAATAATAAGTTTATTTTACGCGTTTTTAGTCGATCAAGTGCTCCAAGATTAGGGAAACACTTGCCTCAATTCTTACCATTAGTAATTAAAAATGTCGATGCTTGCGACGATGATGAATTACGTGAAAATTGTTTACAGGTTAATCGCTCAATCTTTTCAAGAATATCAAATGTATATTTTAAGTAATCAAATACTAAAATTATTCTTTAGGCACTAGAATCATTCGTGCTACGTTGTCCCACAGAAATCACGCCCAATATTAATACTATAATTGAGCTTTGTTTAGTTTATTTGAAATATGATCCTAATTATAATAATGATGCAGAAGAGGATGACGAAGAAATGGACGAAGATGAAGAAATGGCGACAGAAGACGAAGATGAAGATGAAGATGATGAGGGGTGCGTTGTTTTCAATATAGATGTCACATTTGATAAATTGGATTAAATGTGTTAATTGCAAAATTTACAGAGATTATTCCGATGATGATGATATCTCTTGGAAAGTACGTCGTTCTTCTTCTAAAGTACTTGCAGCCATTATTGGCACTCGACATGAACTTCTTTCTCAATTATACCAAAGTGTTGCCCCAGCTTTGGTAAATCGCTTTAAAGAACGGGAAGAATCTGTGCGCGTTGATGTGCTCCAAACATTTATTGCATTGCTTAGACAAACATTTGTATATGGTGGAGAAGGTTATGCTCCAAGAGATGATGACCATGAACCTAAACGTAGAAGGGCAATTGGTCCTAGCGAATCTCAAGAAAGGTAACTTATTCAGAAATATAAGTTCCACGCACGTGTTGTTAATTTATTTAATTTACTTTATATTTTTTTATTTTGAAATAGCCCCAAACAAATGCTTCGAAACTTGGTGCCTAAACTTAGCCGAAACCTTTCAAAGCAATTACTTTCAAAGTCTATTGTCACTAAACAAACTGGATTTGTGCTTTTGAGAGAGTTGGTTACAGTGTTGAATGGAGGCCTTGATAACAATCTTAATACTTTCATTCCGGCCATTGAAAATTCTTTATCTACTTCTTCAGATCATTCGAACCATCATTCTAGTACAAATTCTAATTTGAAGATTGAAACTTTGAGTTTTCTCCGGCAGTTGTTTAAAGTTCATCCACCGCAAGTCTTCCATAATCATCTTGCTAGACTGTGCCCTCCAATAATCTCTTCTGTTGAAGATAAATTTTATAAGATCACATCCGAGGCTTTCTTAGTTTGCATTGAATTGGTTAAAGTTATTCGTCCTATTGAATATAATGCGCAAACTAAGACATATAATATACAGCCGTTAAATCCTTCTTTCAGATCATATATTTTGAACATTTATAATGTTACTATTGCACGTCTTTCAACAACTGATGCTGATCAAGAAGTTAAAGAAAGATCCATTATGTGTTTGGGCGTACTTATATCCCAGTGTGGTGACAATTTGAAAGAGGAACTTAAAGTTTGCATGCCAATGCTTTTGGATCGTTTGAGAAATGAAGTTACGCGTTTAACGACTGTAAAGGTTTTTACAAGTATTGCTGATAGTACAGTATGTGCCAGCGAAGAAGTAAAGCAAGCTGTGATTGGAGCTATCAACGAAGTTGCAGTGTTACTTAGGAAGAGTCATCGTCAATTAAAAGTCGCCAGTTTAGTATGTTTGGAAGTTTTTGTTCGAAGGTATGTCTTACATAATAATGTTATTTACTACTGTATGAATCATAATAATTTTTAATGTTCTTATATACGTAACAGATATGGCAAGTTCTTAGTTCCCGCATGTTATTCGCGTGTACTTGAAGAGCTGACACCCCATATTTCAGATCAAGATCTTCATTTATTACCATTAGCTCTAAATACTGTAGTATCTGTTTTGAGTACTAATCCACAATCACTTGGAGCAGTACACAAAGATATATTACCTTCTGTTTTCAATCTTGTGCAATCAACTCTTGTTCAAGGAGCTGCTTTAGATAGTTTGTTGGTTCTATTTGAAACATTGATAGTAACAAATGAAGCTGATTTCAATAAATTACTACAAGGATTGCTTCAACCTGCTTTGACTTCGGACCAAGGTCAATTGACCCTTTCAAAACAGGTACCTTTTCTATATTAATAAGCAATCGATGATAATTTGTATTTTCTTAATAATTCTTATCTTTCTTGAAAATTTAGGCTTTTTCAACAATTGCACAGTGTATTGCTGTACTTTGTGTATCATCTCAGAAAAATTGTTCTCCTACTGTTGTTGACTTTTCAAAGAAAATAGCGGTTTGTAAAGAATTCCAATTTTATAGGTTGATTTAATATATCTAAATTTTACAATTTTAAAAATTTTTCACAATAGGACCCAAAACAAAGCGATTCCGTAAAGTATTTATCTTTATTAGCCCTAGGCGAAATTGGACGTAAAGTGTAAGTGGATTTCATGAAATTTACTTAATTTACTTAATTTTTGTGAATATATTGGTAAAATTACGGTTGGTTTATATAGGGATTTAAGCAAGCATTCCAACTTGCATGTTATTATTTTGTCTCTGTTTTCAGCAATTTCTGAGGACATAAAATCGGCGGCTGCATTTGCACTTGGTAATGTAAGTGCTGGTAATGTTGGCAAGTATTTGCCAATTGTTATCAATGAGATCAAGGAGGATCCGAAGAAACGATATTTATTATTACATGGGCTTAAAGAGGTAAATAAAATTTTTGGGATTATTGTTAACATAAATGATATAATAGTTTATTGAGTTTTTTTTAGATTATTTCTCGTTATTCAAATGAAGAAGGTGTCAAAGCACTTGGTCCTTTTGCCGATGACATCTGGTATGTAAATTTATCTCTTCATAAATTTTATAATAGCTACTTATTTATAATAATATTTATGATTGTTGTGTTATGTTATTTAGGAATATTTTGTTTGATAGCGGCGAAAATATTGAGGAAGGAACTCGAAGTGTTGTTGCTGAATGTCTTGGCAAATTAACATTGGCAAATCCCAATAAGTTTTTGCCAGAACTTCAAGTAAATATCTATTTACTTTTTAATATATATTATATTTTATTTATGTTAATGTTAACTATTTAATAATGCTTTTTTTTAGAAACGTCTTCGATCTACGTCTGCTCAAACTCGTGGGACAGTCGTTACAGCTATCAAATTTACATTTATAAATCAAGGACAGGCATATGATGAGTTATTACGACCTTTAATTGTTGATTTCTTGTCATTAATACAGGATAATGATTTGGTTTGTTTATGATTTTTCATTTAGATAATTAATATTTAATCCGAACAATAATTTGTTTACTTATTTATTTATTTTGATCTTTATTATATAGAATGTACGAAGGCTTTCGTTGTCAACATTAAACTCAGCTGCTCATAACAAACCATATTTGATTCGTGATGTCTTGGATCAATTATTGCCTTTATTATATGAAGAAACCCTTATCAAGGTATTCTATCTATCTGTTTAATAATTTATATGAATCAATAGATTTCATGTTTTGTTGAAATTTTCTAGGAACATCTTATTCATATGGTTGAAATGGGTCCATTTAAACACAAAGTAGATGATGGTCTTGATATCCGAAAGGTACTTATTTGATTATATATATAATATTTTATAAAATTTTCTTAACCCATTTTTTTCAACTTATAGTCCGCATATGAATGTATGTATACTTTACTTGAAACGTGTCTCGATAAGCTTGAAATATATAGCTTCCTCACACGTGTTATCGACGGATTATCGGACCAGCATGATATTGCAATTCTTTCACATACAATGTTGATTCGATTAGCACGGGTTGCGCCAACAGCTGTTACACAAAGTAAGTGTATTGAATTATTCAGTATTATAAATATTGATATTTACTTAGAATTCAAATTACGTCTTAGGACTTGATGAAGCGGTTGAACCACTCAAGGGGACTCTTACATATAGAATGAAGGATAATGCCGTTAAATCGGAAATTGATAAAAACAATGAATTATGCCGTTCTGCCGTAAGAGTTGTAGTAACTCTGGCTAAATTGGCTGAACATGGTATGTTGGAAGAATTTTACAAATTTTTCGTTTATAACACTATTGTTTATTTTTTATTTATATTTATAGGTGGAAGCACACCCAAATTCGATGCTTTTGTTCGAGATACTAAAGTCGGACAGTGGAGTGAACAATATAATATCTATCAAGCTGAATTGGAAAATAAGGAATTTGGTGTAGGACACGGAGATACCATGGATCTTTCATAAGTACTTATTTTGAAGAATATTAATAAAATTTTGATAATAAGATGGAGAAACTAGAAAACTATAATATATCATTTAGTTTTAAAAAATGAACAATTTGAATATTTGTATTTATTACTGAATAAATATAAAGCTAAATGAATATATTATATTTATAAAAAAATAATCCAGGTATTTAAAAAAAAAAACTATTGAGATAAATAAATTTGTTATTAAGAAATAAACTGCTGGTTCAGCAAAACAAGCTCAATTATTTTTAACAAATACTCTCTTACTTTACTAATAAACTATCAGTCTGGAGAAATAACATGAAAGTGGATTGACTATACATTAGTATTACTAATAAATGATTTACTATAAAAGACCCATATCATTGAATATTAATTAAGTATACCAAAATAGATTATATATAAAAGGCATTAAAACAAATTGATTATTTTGATAATAGACTTGAAATAAAAAATAAAAAATAAAAATAAAAAACAAATAAATATTAAGAAGGATGAAGCCTTTAAGGGACCTTAAAATTGTTGATATAATTTAGTAAAGAAGTAGACAGAGAATATAGGAAGTGTACAAAACTTAAGATTTACCAGATGGTAAACTTCTCATACTTCTCATTCAAAACTTTCTCAATCAGCTCTATCCCTGCCTCTACCGTTTGCTCCTTAATCTCTTCTCGCGAACCAAAAAACTGATAAGATTTATTGATTAATCTTTCCTGAATAGCCAAACTAATATAAACCAAACCCACCGGCTTATTTTCTAGTGCCTGAGGTCCGGCATTACCGGTAAAACTAATTGCTAAATCTACTTTTAGCAATTGCTGAGTATTCTGTGCCATCTCCCGAGCACATTGCTCGCTAACTGCTCCATATTTTTCAAGAGTTATTGGAGAAACTTTTGCTAATATCTTTTTGGCTTCATTACAATAGACTATCAAACCACCTTTCAATATTTGACTTGCCCCAGGAATGTGGGTAAGGGTAGAAGCAAATAAACCACCGGTAAGACTTTCGCAAGTAGCGAGGCTTAGATTATTTTCGGCGAGTAAATTAACTAAGGATTTCTTCATTTAGTCAGTCTTTTGCTCAGTCGAGAAGAATCAATTAGATTCACTTCAATCGCAACCCTTTAAAGTTAACTCGAGAAAATGAATTTAAACTATTCCCCTCCCCCACTTCCTCTTTTAAACTCCAATAAAACTTTGTTTTTTCTTAGTTTGGCCATTCCGAGTATTCCGAGTGGTAGTAAAAGAAAGTATGATTTAGTTTTTCTTTAAGGCTTTTTTGGTGTAGTCTTAGTCAATCATAACATCACCCCAGAAGATCCTGTCTAAAATCAGAAATTTTATTATGATATAAAACAGTTAGGCGCTATGGTAGTGAGCAGTGACAGATATGACAGATATTAGATAATATTTTAGTCATATTTGAAACTAAAAAATCGTGCCATTAGTACATTCTTAAATACAAAAACAAAAACTTCAATTTGTCTTTTGTAAGAATTTATTAAAACCTACAATTGGAATTCTTAAAATTTCAGGAAGAAAAATTTTATACTTTTCAAAATATTTATTACTACCTAAAGCAGTAAAATGTTTACACTTGTTATTATAGATAAGGTTTTGTATAAATATTAAATAGTAATGAAAACTGCACCATTAATAAACATCAAGTACATATTATTTTCTATTATATTACATTGAATGAAATATTATTTATATGTCAAATGATAAAAAGAAGTCTATATTTCTTGCACTTTATACTTTTGATAATAAAACTACTTATATAATCCTATAAAAATGAATTTATTTATTTTAATATTGAAATCATACCAATAAGTAATACTAAATATAAATTTATTATTACATCTGATACAGAATATATCAGAATTATAATAAACAAAAACTGAATTAATAGGTATAAGTATAATTAAAACTGTTTATTACTAATATTTTTTACTTACTTTTATAAAGATTTTTACTAAAAACATTCAAATTTTTAGTAATTTTACTAGTAATTTTTATTTGTCAATTGGTTTAAAAGAAAAAATTAAAATAATGTAATATTTTTTTGATGATTTCTATTTATACACTATGTGTTTGAACACAATTTCCAAAAAAAGTAAATTTTTTATGCTGATCATTTAATGTAAAAAATTTAACAAAAAAAAAAGTAAAAAAAAAATTGTTAAATAACTCAAAAATAACATTCAAAACCATCTATGACATACTAAGTAAACTTGCAGAACAAATCAAAATACACCTAATATATATTTCTTTTAAAGATTTATTTATTAGATTTTTTTTTACAAAATTTTTTTATTGAATCACGTGATATATCTATTTTTTTTATATATATATATTTGAAGTAAAATTTTTAAATTTTTATTTATAAATTTTACTTTATAATTTCAGTAACTTTTATTATAATAAATAAAATAAGAAGTTTACTATTTACCACTACTGGTGTTAAATTAGTATCATATAATAATAATATGTACCATATAATTTCAAAATTTCTTAATATGCATAATGAAATTTTTACTATTATTATTTTAATCTATAAAATTGCTATAAATCATTGGCAGTGTGATTTTTTAAATTTGGCCAAAATTAAGTGATCAACATAGAAATTTCCTTTTTGCAATTTTGTGTAATACATTTCTCTATATTTAATAAGAAATAAAATTGCCTTTTTGGTTTATGTAATGTTATTTAGATACCAAAAAAGTAATTTTTATGTTAATTACTTAAATTCTGGCTAAAATTTAAAAAATTATATGATTGTCCAGAGCAAAGTGAAGGACTATATATGTTTTCAAAGGACTATATTAAATAGTATTACGTGATGATATTCAGTTATCCATATGCATCATATCATTAAAATTTCATACTACATCAGATGAAAATAAATTTGTGTTATATCAGATAAACAAGATAAAAGTTTATTTATAACCTTTTCTTTCGCTTCAAACTTACAATAGTTTCTGTTTTCTAATACTAATAATAATTACTATTGGTAATAAATAGCAAACTCAAATAAAAAATATTTTTTAATTTTAATTTAAATTACTAATAAAAATAAAATTATATTAAAATTATATTAATAGATATGTTAAAAATTTAGATAATTATTAAATTTAAATAATATCAAAATGTTTTATCAATAGTTTAAACAGTTCTATAAAGATTTAAACTTTTATTAAATTCTAAAATAAGTTTAGTTATAACCTTAATTCCATCTATACTACTAGTAATATAAAAAAATTTTTTTTTTGCATTCAACAATAACTATTTTGAATAAAGTGACTTACTGTATATATGTACTTCAATAAAAAATTCTCTTGTATTAAAGTTTATAAAGTGATTACCTGTATTTAGAAAATTTTACAGACTTAAATACTTAAACTTAAAGATCCAAAAATGGTCTTTATTTCAATATAACATCTAAATTAAATCTTGCCAAGTTTGAGCTTAATATAATTAAATATAAAGAGAAAATGGGGTTCTATTTACTTATAAAATAAATCATTTTTAAGCTTAAAATAAAAATTATATATAGAAATTCTATATTATTATAATTTTTTTCCTTTTTAACTAATTAACCAATAGAATTTAAGAAAATGGTAAGGTAAAAATCATTTGTAAAAGGTCAATTTTTTACAGTATTCTTTATTATAAGTAAATGAAATTCTGAAAAAATGGTAAAGTTAAAATTATTGATAAATTATTCAGTTATTAAAGATATAATATTTTATGATAATGTTAATTTTTTTTATATTTCTTGAAATATTCATATCCAACTACAAAATACTTTAATTTTTTCCTAGGATTTTTAGTCAAACACTCAAACTGATAGATAAAATTAATTCTAAAATTATAAATTCTATTTTTTAATATATGAAGAATATAATCAGTAAAGCTTTATAAATATCTTTAAAACTGGTAGGCATTTTTAGTTTTTTGACTATATATTAGAACAAGCTAAAATTTTAATTATGTTTATATTGAAAACTGAAATTTTTAAAATTTCTGAATTATCTGAACTAATAATCAATAAACTTAAGATTACTAGCAAGTTTTCTAAATCTGCCAAGCCTATAAGTGATGCAATGAATATATTTTCTAAAGAAATTGATCCTTTTAAATTTATTAATAAAGTATCAACTTTTATTCTTTTATTAGGGTCTAATAAAAAAAATATCTTAGAAAAAAAGCAGTTAAATTTAATAAAAACTCAGATATTTTTATAATTATAGAAAAAAATAGGTACAATTTCAGAATAAGATGAAAACTAATATATAAATATGTAATTATATAACAGAAGTAGAAGAAGATCTTAATGAATATACAGATATAACAGTTAGGATTCCTCAAAATCAAATCAAATCAAATATGAGATCAATTTGAATTTATTGAATCAAATCAAATTCAAATCAAATATCAAATATTTGTCAAATTGACCAATTAAATTAAAGAATTTTCAAATCAAATCAAATCAAATTCAAATCAAATTAAATTAAGCTAATTTAAATTTGTCAAATTCAAATCAAATTCAAATCAAATGTCAATTATCAAATCAAATTGCAGAACCCTAATAATAGTATAGAAAAGATTAATAAAAGAAAAATGAATAGAATTCTAAATGAATCAGATTAAATTAGATTAATTAATAAACCTGACCTAAAATTTTTTTTCAAATCAGATCAGTTATATTAAATTATCTGTTTAATTTAATCTGAATTTGAAATCTGAAAATTTTTAGAATTTTTTTAAAATATCAAATATTTAGTACAAAATATTTATTTTAAAATATTTTGATTTACATTTTATATTAAATCATATAAAAAGATGAATCACAATTTCACAACTTATTTTTTTTCTATAGAATCAATATAAGAAAGTAAATTTCAATATTGCAATTAAGATTGCTTGGCTAAACTCATTTTAATTTTTAACAAAAATCTAAATTTTAATTAGTAATACAGGTTAAAATGTGAAAAATCAGGTATTAATCAGTTACCAATTGGTGACTAATTGGCATTTTCACTAAATATTATCACCAATCAAGCAGTTTGCCAACTTTTAATTCAGTGATCAAAAAAGGATGAAATATAGTTTATTAGAATCATCTCAACAAAACAAATCTAATGGTAGTAAAATTATATTTCTAGGATTAATAGTTATAAGAAATTAAATAAATATAAATAGTATATTTTTATTTTACATTTTACTTAATATCTTATTAAGTATTGATTCTAGAAATACAATTTTATTACCATTAGATTTGTTATATCGAGATGATTCAAATGAACTATATTTCATTTTTTTCTAATCACTGGATCAAAAATTAGCAAACTGCCTGATTGGTGATATTATTTAGCAAAAATACTAATTGGTAACTGATTGATACCTGATTTTTCACTTTTTGACCTGTGTAATAGTTTAAACTATAACAAAAAGTTTTAACAATGGCTAAATGTTTAAACTATATCTAAACTTTCTAATTAATAAAATTTAAAATAAATAATATATTATTATATATACAGTATTTAAATAAATTTTTTATAAATAAATATTATATGTTAATTAATAATTATTAATAAATACCATCAGATCTTTATATAATCATACTCCATATAGTCCACATCATATAAAATTTCTTCATATAATCATATCTTTAAAAAAAACTAATCTATAATTATTATATAAAAACCTTTATATAATCATATTATGGTAAAAGTCTTTATATAGTTACCAATTTTTGCAGAACTGATTAGATGACTATAAAGAAGTTTAACTGTGCTAGTAATTAAGGTTGCTTGTCTAAACCTCTTCAAAATCCTACGATTAGTTTCATCAAAATTTTACTATAGATTTATTATAGTTTTGGCAGAATTTCAGCAGTTTCAGCATTTATAATAAGTTTTAGCAGTTTCGCCTTTCTCCAGAGTTTCGCCAGTTTTTTAATATAACTTTAATATAGTTTTGGCAGAATTTTGCTTTTCAGCAAAACGCCATCTTGCCTAAACCCCTAGGTTTCAGCAAGCAACCTTACTAGTAATAATATATAAAAAGAGGTTGTACTACTGAGATACGAACACATTTTTTTAAAATTATAAAATTGGTTATTATTAAAAATTTTTTTAATTAAACTATTAATTAATTCTGTCTTATAATAAATATCATACTAAATTAATATATTTTTATACTTCCATAAAATTAAACTCTTTCTATCATTTACACTTTAAATTCCATAAAAATATTTTAAATCACTGTCTTTTTTATGTAACAGTTTGTTTTTTCCAAAAAGATTTTTTATGTCTTGAAAATAAATAACATCAGAAAATTTTTTTAGGCATAATTTAGTGTAATCTTTTGGAGGTGGTATAAAATTTCGAAATATTACACTAAAAACGTAATATTACAGAAGTTTACGCTTTTAAATTTAAATAATTATAGTAATTTAATAATATCTCGCTATCTACTGATCCAATCAAGATGATCTATAGCTAGCTCATTGGAATCAGCTCATCAAGACGAATCGAATAGTAGTAAAATCGCATTTCTACGTTCAATAGAATGCTTTATAGTATGCAACAAAGTTTTACATTAATAGAACATCATATATCGAACGTAGAAATGCGATTTTACTACCATTCGATTCGTCTTGATGAGCTGATTCCAATGAGCTATAGATCGTCTTAATTGGATCAGTAGATAGTGAGATATTATTAAATTACTATAATTATTTAAATTTAAAAGCATAAACTTCTGTAATATTACGTTTTTAGTGTAATATTTTGAAATTTTACACCACCTCCGAAAGATTACACTAAATTACGCCTAAAAAAATTTCCTGATGAAAGTAATATTTTTAACATATCTATATAAAAAAACAATTTTCTCCTTGGTGTTTTTCAAAAAAATATACTGTAATTGCTATATTATCTTTTAAATTATTGGGTATTTATTTGAATTTTTATATAAAGTTATCAAACTTCAAATTTTTAGATTTTTTAATAGTAAATACTTTCAATTTTTATAACATAATTACCAGTTGAAAAATATTAATCTAAAAATTAAAAGAGAATAAAGACAATGATTTATCATTATATTATTGTATATATATATAGTATAATAATAATAAGATTAAAAAAATATAATGAGAACTAAATATTATTATTATTACGATATTACTAATTGTTACATAATAATTATTATTGCATAAAAAAATCTTTAATAATAAAATTTATAGAGGTCCATATACTGTATAGTTTTGATTTTATTAGTTAATCGCATATTTTAACAGTATATGCTACTATGCAATTAAGTTAAATATGAATACACATATGATAAAGCAACTGGCTTTATTACAGTTAAGATAAAAAAGATAGAATTATAGACATATAGTGGGCATCAAAAAAAATGTACCACCCTTATTGTTGATCATTAATCATATGAATTGATATCAAAATTAAAATAAAATTTAAAATGTAAATCATTTATCATATGATTTATCAAAATATAAAATTTTATGTAAATTGATTGGTTAGTTCATCAGATATAGCAAAAAAGGATAGTGCATTTCTTTTGCAACTTTTTAACATTTTTAAAAAATTAAGATTTTTACAATAATTATATTATACTTTTATAACAAATAAATGTAAAATTAATTATTAAATAGCTCATATTATTAATTAAAATCATAAAAAGTTATTATTTTTAACAATAAATAAATTAATTTATTTAATAAATATAATCAAAAATTATTATAAAATATATAGATTTTACAATTTTTAGCATACAGTTGCTGTTAAATAATTTTAAATCTAGGATTTTTATGATAAAAAAATGTTAAAATTTAAATTCTCATAGTTAAAAGGAATATTAAAAAAAAAACTTTTGTAATGGGCTTTTAATTAGAGAGAAATTAATTGTTAAAGATAAGCAATAATTTGCATTTTACATATGAAAATGATATTACTTACTTATGAAAAAAACAAATATAGATATAATAAAATGGTATCCCATTTTTATTCACTTATTTAACCCATTTCAGAGCAAATATCTTATTACATTAATTTTTTCATAGTTCTTTGTTAAAAAAAGACTTGATTTTTCTAGACACGCTGTTAGAAAAAATGTTTATCAATCGAAACCTTTCCAGAATATGTGTTTATATAACTTTTTAAAGATGAAGTGACGTTCAAATATAGTTCTGCTAAATATAAATATCAATGTAATTTTGAAGGATATGTAAAAGATTTTATTATAATTATTGGGATTTTTGGCACCCTCTTATTAATACTAAGGGTTATGTTTTACTTAAAGACTATGAAAATAAATATCAAGTTAAATTTATGTGTAATCAAATAATTTTGATAGAAAATAATAGGGAGTTCATATTGGGAAGAATGTCTTGTAATTTTGAAGAATTCAAGAAAAGTAATTATGTCTTTTGATTTTATTAGTGCAAAAGTCATTTTTTGCTAATACAATTATCTTTTTATTAAAGTGATAAAAAACAAATATTAACATCAAAAATGAAATACTATTATATCCAAAAATGCTTATACCTCAACTAGTCCATCATCTTCAAAAGAAACTAACAAAAAAAGATTTCATTATATTTTGCCTCAGCCACCACTTCAGGACATAAATCAATTTATTAATATTCTACATCTTGAATTTCTTGTAGAATATTATTAATCAAATAATACAATTGATGATTTTTAAATTCTATTATGTCATATACTATAAACTTCCCTTTAATTCTGTCACCCATAGTGATTTTGCTAAAAAACAATTAGACTTAAATTAAAAAAAAGTAAGTTTTTCTTTTAAAAAAATTATTTAAAATGTAATTATACCTGATCATAGTTTTTTTTCTCAATACTTGAAGTGGAAAAAATGTGTAATGATAAATTTTTTTCTTTTAGATTTTGTAGAAATTCTAGAATATATTTAGAAAATATGCATACATGGTGTAATATCCTTCTTTTTATATAAACCTGGTATTTATGATGCTGAATTATTTGACCTTGCTTAATTTGGGTGACAAAACAAATAAATCCATTATTTTACCTTAATTTTAAAGTTATCAATTTTAGAATTTATTAAAAATAGCTTTTTTAAGATAACACATAATCCATCCACATTTTCCTAAGATTAATTGAGAAACAGAAAAATATTGCAATACTTTTTTCTTATCAGATTCCATCAACAAAATCCACTCCTATTTACCATGTGATTTTGATTTAAAAAATTCAAAATGGACTTTAATAGTTTTTATGGTTTGCTTAATTTGACTCTTAATTTATTGTTCAAATTTTTTTTTTTATTAAAAAAAACTTTATTAGTATATTGGAAATAGAACTCTGCATGGGTCAAGTTGGGTCAAGTTACCTGGTTAACCTGAACTGATATTTTTTTTCAGATCAGTTCAGGTCAGGTAATTTGCTCTGACCTGACCTGACCCATTAATCCAAAAATATTCAGGTTAATTCAGATCACTTCAGATAACCTGATTGTTTCAAGTAAACTGACACAGGTCGAGAAGTGAAAAATCAGACATCAATCAATCACCAATTAGGCAGTTTACTAACTTTTGATCCAGTGATTGAAAAAAGATGAAATATAGTTCATTGGAATTGTCTCAATAAGATGAATGTAATGGTAATAAAATTGTATTTCTAGGATTAATACTTGATGAAATATTAAGTAAAATGTAAAAATAAAAATATACTAATTATATTTTATTTAATATTTTATTAACTATTAATTCTAGAAATACAATTTTACTACCATTAAATTCATCTTGTTGAGGCGATTCTAATGAACTATATTTCATTCTTTTCTGATTACTAGATCATTAGCAAACTGCCTGATTAGTGACGTTATTTGGTGAAAATGCCAATCAGTTACCAATTGGTTACCAATCAGTTACTAATTAGTCACCAATTAGCTACCTGATAAGTGCCCGATTGGTGACTGATTGATACCTAATTTTTCACATTTTAACCTATGTGAAAGGTTTAAAAATGTGCGAAACATTTTTTTAATTAAAAATAATTATAAAAAACGTTTTTGTAACATTTTTTAATAAATTTCAAAAAAATGTTGCAAAATATTTTTTTATTAAAGCATTTATCAGAAAAAATATTTTGCACTATTTTTTATTTAGACGATTTCTATTTGTACACTATGTGTTTGAATACAATTTCCAAAAAAAGTAAATTTTTATGCTGATCATTTAATGTAAAAATTTAACGAAAAAAAAAATAAAAAAAAAATTGTTAAATAATTCAAAAATAACATTCAAAACCATCTATGACATACTAAGTAAACTTGCAGAACAGACCAAAATACACCTAATATACATTTCTTTTAAAGATTTATTTATTAGATTTTTTTTTACAAAATTTTTTTATCGAATCACGTAATATGTGTTTCAAACACTAGTGTACATTAAGAAATTTTCTTTTATTTAATTAACAAA
>QZLH01000004.1:309840-323892 GCA_003833135.1 Oehlia diaphana
TTTAACACCTGCAATATACGTTTAAGATCTTGGAAAAAAAAAATTTTTTTATAAAAAGTTTTTTTCTTTGCAGTTTATAAAGTTTTATATGTAGGAAATGGAGATTTCATAGTATTTACTATTATTTTACTTCTATAGTATAAATGATTTCTAGCTTTTTAACTTTTCTTTGATGCTTATAAAACCTTTTTTGATTATTATTTCTGTCAACTATTACATTTTTAATAATATTACGCACTTTTATATCTCTTTTTCTTTCACAAATATGTCCAGTTTGTAAAAAATATGAATATAATAAAATATATGAATAATAAAAGGACTTTAACGTAATCTCAAAATAGGAATAGTTATCTTAAATTTTTTTCTTAAAAAATAATAAACAAGTCATATAAATATGAACATAATAATGAAGTTCTGATATAATAGCGCCAGTTGCAACAAGTTTTTTGGAAGTTATGTATGTATTTGACGTTGTTGTTTCTTGGGGAAACAGAGATTTCAAACGGCATTTTTTTTATTAATTAATATAACGCCGCATTTTACTATGTAAATTCTATTGATCACATGCAGATCAGCAATTAAATTTTCTATTAAAAAATATTTTCGCAACATTCTTTATTAATATTTCAAAAAAAAATGATGTAAAACATTTTTTAATAGATAATTTAATTTAATAAAAAAAAATGTTTTTGCAACTTTTTTATTAATATTTAAAAAAAATGTTGCGAAACATTTTTTTAATTAAATATTATTATAAAAACATTTTCACAACATTTTTTATTAATATTTCAAAAAAATGTTGCAAAATATTTTTTTATTAAAAAAAACGTTTTCGCAATATTTTTTAATAATATTCAAAAAAATGTTGTAAAACATTTTTTATTAAAGTATTTATCAAAAAAAAAAACGTTTTGCAACTTTTTTTAATAAATTTTCAAAAAAAATGTTGCAAAATATTTTTTTATTAAATTATTTATTAAAAAAACATTTTGCAATATTTTTATTAAACTTTTAAGAAAAATTCATGTGAATTTTTCTTTCTCTTAAGTATTGACCTAAATATATATCAGGTCAATGAATCGGGTCGATACCTGGTTGATACTAACCTAATCTGAGTCAAATCATGAATTTAATGACCTGACCTGAATATTTCAGGTCAATCCATCAGGTTACCTAATCTGTTAAATTAGGTTGTGAAACTCTAATCAGAAATATATTTTTCTTACTTAATAGCAGGAAATAATGCAGGTTTTTTTTTACCTATTAGAAAGATATAAATTTAATAAATGCTTATTTAATCAACTACAGTATATATTAGTAAAACTTACATTTAGTATTTTCATTTATTGGTTATTGTAAATTTATGTTTTAATGTTCACTATCTTTACAATTACAATATAGATAAAAATATTTTGCATTTGAAGTATTTAAACCCATTTTATTATATATAAACTTCTAATCACTAGAAAAAAAAATTTAATTGGCTAATGTATACCATTATTATTATATATTCCATTTTTTTTAAGATCTCAAAACTGATATTCAAATAGATGTTCAACTTTGGCCAATGTTTCATATTTTTCTTTACTTACAAAAGACAAATACTATATTTTTATTATTTAATAATTTTTATTATAAAATAATATTATCAATATTGATGATCTGATTTTAGTACTTCATCCTTTTTATTTAATATACATGTTGCCCAAATTATTTTAGGCTGCTATAATTATAAGTAAAATCCCAAATTCAATTACGGTATTCCAAATTATTTTTGCACTTTACATAGTAAATTACACAGTAAAGTTCAATATAACAGAATCCTGATATAATGAAACATAAGTAAAATCTTGATAGATTAGAACTGAGACTTAGAACAGATTATCATAATCTATAATTAATTTACACTCAATATATCAGAATTCTTGATATATTAGAATTTTGAAAAATTTTACTATTGGAACGGATAGTTCCATTATATTGAGTTCCATTATGTACATATAAACTAAATGAATTACAGCATCCCAAATTATAATTATGGCATTCCAAAATAATTTGGGCAGCATGTATATCATTTAATAAGCAAATAGTTATCATTACATAATTCTGTTTATGACTCACATTTCATCTATCACCACCAAGCTTTAAATTTATTATTTCTTCTAGTTAAAGAATTGATTTACTCCAAATAGGAATGAGTATTTTAAGAAGAGATTGATATACATCATTACCAATTTCTTGTTCATTAACTACAATTCCATCAAAATTTTCTTGAAATTTATCTTCATCAAATACAGGTTATTAATAGGGATGGCAACGGTCATGGTCATAACCGGTCATGACCGGTTATGACCATGACCAATATTGGTCGGTCAAAGGCTTCTGACTGACCGTTTAACTGACCGGTTTGACCGACCGTTTGACCGACCATTTAACCAACCGTTTAACTGATTATTTAGCCAAATAACACTTTTTTACGAACTTAATCAATAAAAAAAGTTAAATAACGTTTTTTTTGATTAAATTACACTTTTTAACATTTTTTTCTTGATTAAAATTCATTAAAAAGAAAAAAGTTATCAGTTAAACAGTCGGTTAAACGGTCGGTTAAACGGTCAGAAAAACGGTCAGCCAAAACGGTCGGTCGGTCAAAGGCCCTTAACCTGTTATGACCAACCGATAACTGACCGTGACCGACCGTTGCCATCTCTAGTTATTAAGTGATATCTTTATCAAGATTAAATACTCCAATTTGTATTTGATTGTTTATTAACTTAGTAATTTCAATTCATCTTTAGGCAATTTGATATTCACATACTGTATTAATCATATTTCTATAGTAGCAAGCCTTTGATACTTATCCCAGCCTAATAAAACTTCATCACAAGTATGTACATATGCATTTAATTTTGCATTATCTATTATTAAATTATATTTTATATTAATAATTTGATTTTCACACCCTAGTTCCATATTATATATACAAATCAGATTTCCAGATTCCCAAATCATCTGATGTTTTACAATAAGTTGTTTAATTTTCAGTATTTCTTTACTAAATGATGCAAATCATTTATTTTATTGTGATATTGATACTTCATTAAATAATTTCTTTCTTTTATTAACAACTTTGACAGCTAATGATCCATTAAATTGTTCAATTCATACTTAATGTAATATTACAATATCAAATCCAAAAACATGTGTTTCATAATATTGAGATTTTTTTGATTAGTTTTCTATATTTTTAAAAAAGTGATAAATATTAAAAAAAATGTGTAAAATCATAAAAATCATATACTATACCCTTAAAACTGTGTTTACAGCATCACTTGCAGACCATTCATTAGATATTATCCATTCTGCTCAACCTTCTCTTTACATAACAATATATAAAAACTTACTTGCAAAAGTATATTTTATTTCACAGCATAACATTTGGCCAGCAACTTTTGTCTTTACAATATATCTATCAGGAATTTGATATTGGATATTATGCTTATTTTTTTGTATGTACTTAATATTTTATGGATAATGTTCAAGCACTATTATTTTATATTTTAAGTGAAAGATTTTACCACTACTAGTATACTGAGCATATATATAAGGATTATTGGGATAATCCTTATAAAAAATTTTGTTTGTCTAATTGAACATTAATTAATGACTCTATCATATATATATTATTTTGCATTTTTAAAAAAATACATTTACTATAATATAATTTTCTATTTTTTTCTGTTGAAAGTCTTTTGTTAAAAATATGGACAACAAAAAATAGCAAAAATCAAACTTTATTTAATATTTCTTAATTTCACAATGAGTCTTTACAAACTAATCTATAACTCATTTGAAACTCATGATTTTAATAGTAAAAATTTGTTATTCCAAGAGGCAATTAGTTCAAAACTTGGTTATCACTCATTTTAGTGGTACAAAGTTCACTTTTTAGTAATATTCAAGTAGTACAAATCATAAATATCACAAAATTTATTTAATGAAATGAGCAAGATCAGCTCATATGATCATCAAATAGGAAAAATATGATGCAACAACTGGTAAATACTGTTAGTTAAAAATTTTGATTTTCTTTAAATACCGTATTTTGCGGTATATAAGCACCCTTTTTTTGCACTTGATGCCGGCCAAGATCCTCATAATTTTGGCCAAAATCGCCATAATTCTGGTCAGGGGTGCTTATTTTCGGGGGTGCTTACTTACCGCAAAATATGGTAAATATAAAAATATAAATTAATTATAAAATTATAAATTTTACAGGTAAAATGTAAAGAATTGACATCTTCAAATAGAAAACTTATTCACTATAAAGTTGAAAGCTTTGATAAAGTACTTTAGGAGTTATCATTAGATTGTATCGATCAAAAATTAGAATTGTAAAAAAAAAATGAGAATAAACCACATTCAAATTTTATTAAAGGTTTATCACAGATAATTACAATGTTAGATATTTTCTTGGATACATCTTCACAGAAATCTGAAAATGATGAATTTTACATTAAAATTTATGATTCAGTACATCTGGAAAATGGATAAATTTTAAGAATAATAGAAGAATTCCAGAGTAAAGAATGGTTTGCTAATATTGTAATGATACTTGCAGAAGATTAAGATCAACATAGCACTAATAAAAGGAGTTTGGTATAGAAAAAGTAAGTAAATTAAAAAAATTAGAAAATGTAAATTTTTGATTTTGCCTGATCTTCAGAAAAGTTACAAATAATGTGTCCTTGAATTTTGAAGTGCAGTAAGTTTAGTTAGTTAAAAACTAATAAATGGCAATGTTTAGACTTTGTTTATCTTTTCTAAGACTAAATTTTACCAATCTTTAGCCTTTAACCAGTTCTGCTACTTTGCAAAAAATAATTCTTTTACTTTTTGAAATTTTCTAAAGACTGATCAAAGACCGCTAGGACTGACTGATCATTAACAATTTTTTTTATTTTTAAAAGATATTACTGTTGTTTAAATTCTTTTAGAAGTCACTTAAAGAGCTATACGAACTTACTCTTATTTAGTTTGCTGGTATAATATTAAAATAACAGAATCTGAACTTTACAGTTGTTCGCAACTTTATTACACTGAAGAATATAACACTATATCAATTGGATCCATCAATGCCAAAGTACATATTATTCTGAGGTTTGGTAAAAAAAATTATTATTTATTAAATAAATAGTATATGTTTTAATAAAATTTGAAAACTTTAAATTTTAATAAAATTTGAAAACTTTAAATTTTAATAAAATTTGAAAACTTTAAATTTTAATAAAATTTGAAAACTTTAAATTTTAATAAAATTCAAAAAACTTTAATTAAATTTGAAAACTTTAAAATTAATTAAATTTGAAAATAATAAAATTTTAAATTTTAAATAAAGTCAAAAAGTTTAACTTTTAGTAAAACTGCAAATTGTGATTAATTGATTGATTATTCTTTCATAAAGTTTCTTCAGAATTCTGCAATTTTGCAGATTATCACAGAATTTTTTCTAATAAATCTGCAGAAACATGCAAATTGCAGAATTTCACAGAATTTTTTTTAATAAATCTTTAGAAACCTGTAAAATTGCATTTGCAAATTTTGTGAAAAAATTCTGCAGTAATTTAAGAAATTGCAAAATTTGCAGAACTTCGCAGAATTGCATCAAAAAAGTGCAAAAAATATGGAAAACTGCAAATTTGCAATTTTCTGCAATTCAGCACCCTAAAAAATTCCCTGATATTTATTTTTGTGCTTTTCAAAATTCTATACCTCTTATATAAACTACCTAATAAAAAGATTATCAGATTATCAGATTATTACTTAGATTACTAAATGCTTATTGGCTATAATTTCTGATAATTTGATAATCTGATAATTTTTTTTATTAGATGGTTTGTATAGGGGTACAGAATTTTGAAAAGCATGATAATTGGATTTTAATTGGTTAAAATACAAATAATTAATAATTTAAATAATATATGGTCAGTTACTTTATAAGTTACTGTATATTAATATAATATAGAAATAAATCTTAATATAGCAAATCCTTGATATAGTAAATTTATCAGACAATTATAATAAATTTCTTCTTGCTATAACAAATTAATCAATCAAATCTCTTAAAATTTTCACTATAGCTTTATAGCAAAGTTAAGGTCTGGACCCTAAAGTTCATTATAATAAGAATTGATTGTACATATTTATTTAATTATAGTTTCTTATACAGCTTGTCCATTTCAATATATAGAAAATTTAAGTAAATATTAAAACATTTTAAACAATTATTTTATTTTATTTAAATTATAAAAAAAATAATATTTGTTTTTATCACAGAAATTTATTTTTAAAGCAAATGAAGATATATATAATATAACATTTATTATTATTATCAATTTCATAATTAAATTTTCTTTCAATATTATAAATTTTATGTTTTGGCTAATTAAACTTTTATTATAAGCATTTTATTAATACTATAATGAATTATTCAATATAATATAATAAATTCTTTGATATAATAGTATATAATTATGTTATATTAAATAATTTATTATAGTTTTTGGTATTATATAAATTTAAAAATACTGACATGGCATAATTAAATTATTCCATCAAATTAATTATAATATTTTTAGATTATTCAGATTAATCAGCCTGATTTTAGTCATATAATTTATATTGATTTATCACTGATCATTATGGATAATTTTTTTTTTTTAAAAAAAAAAATATTAGTTTGTTTATATAAAATAAAGGTAAAAATTTTTTTAAATTAATATTTTATAAAATATAGATAATTTTTTCTAAAATTTAAATTTTTATAGATAAAATGACTCTATAATAAGTAAATGGCTAAATCTGTAAAAAAATTAACAGCTATTGCTAAAATCAAGCAGCCTTCTTATAAAACAGTTGTAAACTGAATTAAAATATCATAAGTTGATACTAATTTAATCTGAAGATTTTTTAAGTACTTTTAATCATTAGGACGAATCAGAAGATGGGTTAATTTTTGACTATGATTGTCTTAGAAGATCAAATTTGGGTAATGAAATAGAAGTTTTAAAAGATAAAAAAAATAATAAAGTACTATAGATACCAAAGTTGATATTAAAAATTATAATCATAAAGATTATGATAATATATGAAATAATTAAAAGTTCTTATAGCAATCAATTAATATATAAAAAGTTTCTCATATATTAATAAAATTTAATTTAATATATTGCATATAAAATATATAGTAATAAAAATAAAGTTACAGAATCAATTTGATTGGCTAATTTGATTAGTACTAGAATAGAACTGGGAAAACTACTAATAAAGGTCACTGGTTTTCTTGGTTTGAATTCATAATTAATTTTCAAAAAAGGGTACCATAAAAATAATTAATAAAAGTCATATGTTGGTTTGCAAGAATAAGAAAATTTAAGTGAAGATTTTTCCTTTTTCTGTTTTTGAAGTAAAAATATGTGAATGAATAGCCAATTGATCAATCATAAGATAGTTTGCATTTATATAATTCTATGAATTTTTTCTGGTGATCTTTATATATAGTTTTTCCAGTCTTACTGGAGTACTATTCAAAAATATTGGTATTTAGTTTTAAATAATACTTCAATACTATTTAAGGGAGATATTTAATTAAGAAGATACTATAATAAACAGTGATATATAGTAATTTATAATTTGTGAATTGTATTCAAAAATATAAAATTTATTAATTTAATTGTTTTTACTTTATTATTGTAATTATTTCTTCAATTGCAGATAAATTTTAACTTTCATTTAATTTTATAAATTATCCCACGGTTCCTAATTAATTTCTGTAACTTTTTTTACTGATATTTTCATGGTAACTGATCAACATGTTTATATCACATAATAAATTATACTTTTATTGTTAAACTTATTATTATACTATTGAAAATAAAAAATGCATTTATACATAAAGAATTTTAAAATCGAAACTATTTTTGTATGTAAAATAAAATATTTGAAAAGGTACAATTTTGAAATAAAGGCATTTTATTTCTAAGAAAGCCTTAGTGTGTACATCATCTCTGTCTAAATCTAAGAAAACTGCAGGTTGAAAACTTGGGAATTTGTGTAAAGCTTTTTTGTTTTTTTTATCCATTATGGTTTATTTAAGTAAAATAAAGAAGAAGGTAGTAAAGTTTAATAATGGTTAATAAAATACAATTTATAATAGTCAAAAATAAACTATAAATTAGTAGTCAAAATAAACAATCAATAAACTTAATAGGAGTATAGGATGGAACTGTGGAACAAATCAGTTATTTCACAGAATTACTGGAATATCATGATTTTTACAGTTGTGCCATAAAAATCATTGATATCCACAGTTCTCCATGAAATAACTATTACAAATAAAGTAATTTTAAAAAATTTTTTTTAAAATAGTTTAAATTATATATTGTACAGTAATTATTATCATTTATTAATTATATATTAAAAAATCAAAAATTACTTATTGATCAAAAGTTGTATTTTAAGATAATTACAAAATTTTAAAAAACTTTGTATTTAACTTTGATAATTTTATTGATAATTAATTGTAGCTATATAAAAGCTTAATAGACATGTAGGATTTAATATGAGAAACAGCTTTTATTAATATAATTTTTAATATTTAAAAGTAGAATTTTGATTTTATATAAAATTTTAATAAAATTTTATTGTGCATTTTAATTATATATTTATAAAAATTATTTTTTTTTCTTTATTTTATTTATTATAATGCAAAATTTTTTATAATAAAAATAAAAAGTTATAATAAATATTTAAATAGAGAAAAAATATAGTAAGAAAATTTAGATTTTATTATATAAAAATTTTAATACTATTTTTGCAAATTAATTTCTTATTCAATTTTAATGATTAATTGCATATCTAACTCATATAATTTATGGCCAAAATGTAAATTAATTTGGCTGCAAAATTATATGATGATCTAGCTAAAATTAAAGAATTTTTATAGAATTATTTATCCTAATTTTAGAATTATATCTATAATATGGTTTAAAGGATAATTAATTACTATAATTTAAAATATATATATAATTCATCAATTTAATTTATTTTTAGCAAAATTTATCATTACAATTTATATACCATATATCATGGATTATAATAATTCTCCTATATATACATAAGTTTACATTAAATTACTAGATTTCTTTAAAAATACTTGGTAATTTTCATATTACATAAAAATACATAAGTTTTTGATGAAATCATAAATTTTTTTTATTTAAAAGATAATTCTTTATTGAATTTATATTTTAAATAAAAAAAAATGTTTTAAGATATAAAAAAATTATCTGATTATAAAATATGATAATTTTTTGAATTATTTTATATACATAGATAACTTTTAAAATTTCAAATATGTTGACAATTTTTATTTGTATTTTTAACAATTACAATTGATTATCTTTTAAATAAAAAATAATTATTATAATCTATTAAATTTGACAGATTTATATACATTTTAAAAATGCTTATTTTTATTATATTTTATTATTATTTTTCAAGTTTATTCATTTTTCTTGATATACAAAAATCTGTCAATTTTCAATAAATTTTAACAATTTTTTTTATTTAAAAGCTAATTTGTAACTTTTAATTGCTGATCTGCATGTGATCGATAGAATTTACATAGTAAAATGTGGCGTTATGTTAATTAATAAAAAAATGCCGTTTGAAATCTCTGTTTTCCCAAGAACAACAACGTCAAATACATACATAACTCCTAAAAAACTTATTGCAACTGGCGTTATTATATCAGAACTTCATTATTATGTTCATATTTATATGACTTGTTTATTATTTTTTAAGAAAAAAATTTAAGATAACTATTCCTATTTTGAGATTACGTTAAAGTCCTTTTATTATTTATATATTTTATTATATTCATATTTTTTACAAACTGGACATATTTGTGAAAGAAAAAGAGATATAAAAGTGCGTAATGTTATTAAAAATGTAATAGTTGACAGAAATAATAATCAAAAAAGGTTTTATAAGCGTCAAAGAAAAGTTAAAGAGCTAGAAATCATTTATACCATAGAAGTAAAATAGTAGTAAATACCATGAAATCTCTATTCCTACATATAAAACTTTATAAACTGCAAAGAAAAAAACTTTTATAAAAAAATTTTTTTTTCCAAGATCTTAAACATATATTGCAGGTGTTAAATTACACAATTGTATAACAATATGGTTGCATTTTATTTGATATAAAAACATGATTGACATGGCTTATATATAAATGTTACGCTGCATTTTATTATATAAATTCTATTGATCATATGTAGATCGGCAATTAAAAATGCAATTAAAAATATTATATATTTGACATTCTAAAACCTATCTATATGTAAATAAATATACAAAATAATTCTAAAAAACTATTATAGTTAACAATTAGACAATTTTTTTTATATTATAAAATATTCTTTTTTTTTATTTAAAATTTAAAATCTACAATAAATTAGCTTTCAAATAAAAAAAAAATTTGAATGATTTTATTAGAAATTTATAAACTTTTATACAATATGAAAATTACTAATTATTTTTAAAGAAATCTGATAATTTATTGTAGGCTTATATAGTATTCTTCTTGAAAAATTTTATAGAATTGTATAGTACTTAGAGGTATTTTACATTTATTTTATAATTTAGTGATCAGATTTAAGCCATCTATTTTTGTTTAATAACTCTTATTAAGCTCTTTAAAATAAAAAAAATTTGCTTAAATTGGATTGGTAAATCATAAGGTATTTACAAAAAATAATTTTTAAAATTTTGTTTAGTATCTAAAGGTATAGGTTCAAATTCTCAACTATTGCAAAATATCTAAAATACTATGGTTCATGATATACAGTAATTTAAAAAGAGAAATATACATCTCATTTTCTATATAATATTAAAATTTTGCTTTTGATAATAAAAAAAAAATAATTTTTAATATATAAACTTTAAAAATATTTATTATGTATATTTTCTCCTATATACATGCTGCCTAAATTATTTTGAAATGTTATAATTATAATTTGGGATGCTGTAATTTATTCAGTTTATATGTAATTTACTATGCAAAATGCCAAAATAATTTAGGATGGCATAATTGAATTTAGGATTTTACTTATAATTATGGCAGCCCAAAATAATTTGGGCAACATATATATTCTTTTACTCTAAAAGTTTATTTAAAGTATCAAAGATGATTTCAAATGTTATTTTTGACTTATTTGATAAACTTTTTTTTTGGATTTTTTTTTTATTAAATTATATAATGTTTTGATTTTAGCTAAAATTAAATAATTAGTATAGAAAATATCCATTTTATTTATAATAAAGGTAAGATTTATACATCACACATGGGTGAGATTTAAATTTATTCTTTAAAAATATATATTTATAGTAAAACCAATTTTATTTATTATATAATGTCTTAATTTTAGCTAAAATTAAATAATTAGTATAGAAAATATCCATTTTATTGTAAGATTTAAACATTACACATGGGTGAAATTTAAATTTATCCTTTAAAAATATATATTTATAATAAAACCAATTTTATTTTGTCAGTGCAATTATAATTCAAAAAATTTATAATTCATTAATTTTAACCGTTTTTACTATTATTGCAATTATAATTTATTAATTTAATTTGTTTTTAACAAAATCAATTAGTGCAATTATAATTTTTAAAAAAATATATAATTCATTAATTTAATTTATTTTTAACAAACTCAGTTTTCATATTTAATTTATTTTTAACAAAATCAGTATTATCATTGCAATTATAATTATAATTTATTATATAATGTATTTAATTTATTTTTAACAAAATCAGGATATAATCAATTCTTTTTTTAAATATAAGGAATTTTATGATTTTGTTATCTTTTTAAACATTATATTAACTAAAAAGTAATTATTATTTTTTTTTTTTTTAAAAATAGTACATAATATTAAAATTTTTTAAAATTAATTACTTTATTGTTTACATAAATATCAAAGAAATCATATATAATAAAAGATTCCATTTAAAGATTTATTATTATAAAGCTTTTTTTTTTTTAAAAAAAAAAGAATATTTCTTTTTGAACACCATAATCTTATCTGTTTATCATAAAAGTGTATAATATTAAAAATCCGTCCAAATGACAAGAGAAAATCATTACCAAATAAAGAAATAAACAAAAAAATTTCGTTTTAATATTTCTTTTTTGTATTAATAAAAGAAATTAATATAATAGGTAGTTACACTTAAATAGTGTAATAATCATTTTAAACAATATCAAAAAAGAAGAAATAGGATTATATTTAGGATTAGAAAAAGGTGTTGTAATTATTATTTAAAATTATTAAATAAAGAAGTACGTTATTTAATAAAAAGTTAAATTTCAAAATAAACAAAAAACCGTTTATAGATAAAATTTTCTTTTTTAATTACAAAATTACAAGGAGATAAAAAGGAAATCCTTTTTTTTTTTATTTTTTTTGAAATTTATATATGTAAATCAAATAAAAAGAGATTTATTATTATGTATATATATAATTGGTTCATTAAGATATTATAAATTAAAATTATAAATAAAAAAAATGTGACATGTAGTAAAATATTTAAAAACTCGGTATTTATGGGGAAATTGTGTAGATCCTTATTAAAAGGAAAAAAAAGAAGCAAGCGTGCGTGATAATCAATAATTATAATCAATCAATCAAGTAATATAATCAATCGCAAAAAAAATAATCACATGCTTACATTAGTAATTTAAAATGAGCGGGCGGGTAGGTTTACGAAAAAGATAACCTAGAGTGTGGGTTACACATAAAGTTAATAATGAAGATATATTAAGAAGATAACAAAAGTAAAACTTGGATGTGATGTAGTAGTAACATCGATTATTCAATGCAGGGATAATACTCTATATCTTTTTTTTTTTTACACAAAGTTTCTTGGTAATAATAATATTTTTTTTTTTATAAAATAAATGGATTTTCATAATACATGAGCTTTTTTTCTTTTGATACGCTAAAGGGATAAAAAAAAAAAAAATAAGGTAATGTAACACTTTCCTTTATTAGAATGAAAATCATTCATATTAATTAAAATTCTTTTTTGTAAGGATTCGGCTATAGGTTATTTCAGATTCACACAAATTTCGACTTTACATTCCACAATTAAGAATTTTAAAGTTTTAATAGAAGATTCCTTAAACATAATAGGTTGAAATAAAATTGCGCGCGAAGAAAGATAATTGTTATTTCTTGGAAACACGTATACGTATGACAACATTTGTGATTTAATAAAAGGTTAAATGAAAAAAAAAATAAAATAAAATAAAATAATTTATAATCTTTAAAAGGATTTAATGTTGTTGTGTGTCATATGTAAATATAGAATTAGAATATGAATTCAGAAACTATTGTAAATATAATAATAATAATTAGATTGATTATGAAATTGTGAAATATCAACAGTTGATGGGCGTGGAATGGTGGAATGTAAAAAGAAAAAGAAAATAAAAAAAAAAAAAAAAAAGAGACAAAATAATAATAGAAAGCTCCTACAAATATGACTAACATGTTTATCGGGCGGAATATTAAAGCGGAATGAAGGGAAAGGGGTAATGACGATTGTGCAGGCTGCGCGTATTTTTAGCATGAATATCTTAAAAAAAAAAAAATCCTGTTAGAAAAGCCAATATTGATTCTATTCTATTGTATAATCGATTAGATGAAACTATTAAAGACATTAAAAAAAAAAAAACTTATGACATGGTTTGGTATCAAGGGGAATTATTTACTATTATAATAATATAAAACCTTCGCCCCATTTAATCATCATCCACTAATTTGTAACTCTCACATTTTTTTCACTGGTGGCTGTTTACACTTATTCCCATTTGGCCCCAATTCAATCAAACAAACAACAATCACAAAAAAAAAAAAAAAAAAAAAAAAAATTTTTTTTCCTTTAAAAAAAAAAAAATTTTTTTTTTAACAAAAAAA
>QZLH01000005.1:25549-50347 GCA_003833135.1 Oehlia diaphana
ATTTTATTAATATTACAAACATATTGCATATATTAAAATATGTAGAACATATATATACCATCTATTAGTAACATGTAGTGATTATGTCTAACATATTTTGTGAAAACCAGAGGTTTCTGCAAAGTTTTCATTAAATCTACATAACATTGTGGAGTATTTTCAACAATTTCAGAACGTTCACCTTTACAAATACTTAAACTAAGTTGAATAACATGTCCCTATTATTAAATGGTGGTACTCCATATGTAAATCCCACATAATCATAGAAAAACTATATATATCACTAGCTGGAGTATAAGATTTGCTCCTTAAAACTTCAGGTGCCATAAATGGTATAACACCATAAATATCATATCTTTTTAAAAATGATTTTACAGGTTGACATAATTCTAAATCACTAATGTAAACCTTTTCATTCTTATAATCTTCAGTTTCTCCATCTTCATCTTCTTCATCCTTATGATTTAAAACGTTGCCATCATGTAATCACAACGTATAAGATTTTGTTTATGTATCTCATTAAGCCCGGAAATAATTTTGTATAACATATGTAATTATTGTTTCCAATTATTTTTTACTATATTTGTTAAATTTCCTCTCAAATTACCTTTGTTTGAATAATCCATTACTACCATATAATTCAAACTTCAAAGTATCTGGATTTTTTTAAATCCATAAAGATCAATAATTCCATATGAATCTAAACAACTCTTATGACATTTCTATGGTAAGCCGTACTGGTCAAAAGGTTGATAACTTTTCATCATGTTGTCATGACGACTTTTCATCATTGATCATATTTTTTATCATATTTTATGGTGTTTTTCACCATGTGACATGAAGTTTTTTCATCATATGTTGAATAATCTTCATCATGTTTCCTAATATGAAATTTTAATTAACCAAGAATGTCTTGCCATAAAATTGAACTTTTTTTTCGATTTTTACTTAGAAAATACTATAGAATTTATTACAAAAATATTGGTTTATGTAATAAAATACTTTAAAGTATTTAAAAGTGTCTTTAATTAAAAAGCAAAATTGCAGGCAAATTTGAGTTTAAGGGATAATAACTTATTTTATTATAATCAAACATTTTACAAAATTTTCGTTTAAGCGTAGTACAGTATGGTCCAACCTTAGGTTTCAAAATAAAAAAATAAATAAATTATTTTTCGAGCGAATTTTTTTAAATGTCCGATTTATATAATTTACATTTATATTGTATAAAATTATTATTTTACTATATCAATGACATTCACATTCAAATAAGTTGATAAATTTTTGAAATGTCAAGAAAACTTTTGTTTCTGGAAACGGAATTTTACAAATAATAATTATATAGTATATTAACTTTAAACATGCATAAGTTTATTAATATAAATATATATATGTATATAAAAGTTTTTAAATAACTTAATTTTATCATAAGATTACAAGGAATTAAGCCACCAATTATACTGTTATACTATAGCTTATAAATAAATAATATTTAATTCACTAAATCATCAACCTTATTTTCATCGTCAATATCCATAGTGCCTCTTAATTGTATTGAATTAGACACTTCCAAGTCGATTAATTGAGAGTCACAAACTATTGAAATAATAAAGTAAATAATTATTCAAGTAAAAATAAAATTTTTAAATAAAATAGAAAATACCTTCATTATTAACATATGAAGTAATAATGGATGAATTAACGGGTTTTGGTAATAAATTGCTAAATGTAAACGCTCTACTGGTATATACAGCATCAGAATTCTTTTCATACGAAGTTGAGATGTTTGGTATTTCTTTATCAGCTTCTTCAAATGCTGCTTTAATTTCGTTTCCCTTATAACCGTATTCTTCTTCATTATCATTACTACCTCGAGCAGAATTATCCCAAAACCTAAATATATTTTCTAATTCTTCGGCTGTTGGTCTTTCATTTGGATTGGCATTCATGCATTTATAAGCTAATTTCTTATAAAATTCGGGAGTTCCTTTTCCAAATTCTGGCCTGAGTCCATTACATATGGCTAATGCTAAACTTAAATCATGTTTTTTATTGTAAAAAGGTGGTTTTCCTGATGACAATTCAGCCATAATTACACCTACACTATAAATATCGGATGATGATGTATATGATTCTCCGTTTAAGACTTCTGGTGCAATATATGGAATTACTCCATATACTACTTTATCATCTGATTTTTGTTCATTTGCTGGTCCAGATAATCCAAAGTCTGAAATAAGAGTAATAATAGTTTGTAAAATATTCCCACTATGTAAATCTTTATGGCAATATCCTAATCCATGTAATTGGTTTAAATCAAATACTGTAAATATTCAATTTTACTTTCCCACATAATGTTGCTAAAGTTATTTGAAAGAACACTTCTCAAATTTCCTTTATCAGCAAATTTTATAATCATCATAAATTCTTTAGTTTCTGGGTCTTTAGTTAATTCATAAAATCGTAATCCCATTTTATTAGAAATTTCATAATGTATTTTAAGCTATATTTTAATAAATTTAAAATAAAATAATTTAATACTATTAAACACTCAAATGAAACAAATTAAATAAGATACAAAATAGTATAAAAACATACTTCATTTAAATATTTATCTGACATACTCTGTGATCCATTTAGCCTTTTCAAGGCGACTTTTATCATAGGATTAGGATTAACCTTTTCATAACTTCCATCATAATTTTTATGATACGCTGATTTACCATCAATCCAAGTTTGCAGAATATACTTTGGCAAATCCACCTTCACCAATTTCTTTTATTTCTGTAAATCTATCAAATGGTACCCATTCAAGAAATTCATTGATATATCTTGTTTCACCTTTTGCATCATATATTGTATCTTTTATAAACTCATCAATATCAGAATTTCCACTGGTCCATCCTTTCATTATTCTAAGTGGGTCACATTCTTTACACCATAATTCTTCAGTAAAGGGTTTATTACAATATGAACAATTTTTGTGATTAGAATTTCCACCTGAGAAGTTTAATTTACTAAATTTGGTTCCCATTAGGAATTTTTGTAATATAAGTGTTCAAAAAAAAAAAAAGAAAAATAATTTTTTTTTTAAAAATAGGATATTTTAAATCAAAAGCGGAATTACTCCGATCATTGCACAATCCGGGTGATCATTTTCGGGCCGTATATTTTCCGATTTATTGATCTCCCTTTAATATCATTTTTAGATTTGAGACATCTTCAAATATTCCTAGTTATAATTGAATAGAGATTATCGTATAAAATTAATTATAATTTTAAAAAATTTTTTATTATAGTTTATATCAGTTATTGATGAAAGTATAAACATTCGTTTGTAAAAATTAATCAAATTTAAAATAAAAATTTCAGACAATCTTGAATCAATTTTCCGTTACATTTCTGATTTAAACCTAATTAATGAGAAAACTAAGTTGGTATTCTTATTTTCTTGTGCATAAATATTGTTTATTTATAAATAAATTTGAAATAAAAAATATTCAATTATTATATTGATATATTTTTATGAAAGAAAATAAAAATTACATAATAATTAAAATGAATTACCAAATTTACACGGGATTTCTAAACCTTAAGTTTTAAAGATTTACATTTTATTAAAAATCTATATTATGATTATCAGTTGTGTTAATATCATAATAATTTTAGTATTAGGTTTTTTTTTTTTGCTCTTTTGTTATTTTATTTTTTTATTAAAACTTTGTACTCTTAATCTTACAACAAAATGTCTATTGGAACAATATATCGTCAACATTTTTCTTTTAATAATTAAAATTTTTGCCAAGATTTCAAGTTCACTTTTATGTCACTTGATTATTTAATTTTTTGTTTTATATCCGATATTTTTCTTCGGCTACATGACGGATTTTTAAAAAGTTGTCTAATCAAATGGCTTTTGTTTTCTGTCCGCATAAAAGACTTCTAAATTAAAATTATCAAGGCAATCATCACTTTACTTTAAATGGTAACAGATAGTAATGTGATGGGACGATACTTAGTAATTGATTTTTGACATTTTATAAGGAATCAATAACAATGGAAACAAGTTTCAAGAAACAATCAAACTTTTGACAACAATTGAAACAAATAAAAAATAATTTTCTTTGCCTTCATTATACAATAATTATTTATGTCCTTTATTTCAAAAAGATTTAAAGATTTACACACCACATTTTAACAATATTACGTATAATGTTTGAAAAAAGAAATAAACGAAATGTTTATAGAAAATAATAAAGAAAACCTGAAATAATTTTTTAACATACATATTTCGAATGATATTATATGTATAAAAAATTAATTTTTATAAGTTCACAGTTGGTTTGTGGAAAAGACGTTGAATTTTTAAAATCTTTATTTTGTTAACGATAGCGTAATTAGCGTATGTACTATGATAATTTTTAGTAATTACCACAGTCACACAGTTACATAATCATTCGATTTTGTATAATATTAATTTCAATAAAATAAAATATCTCTTTTTTTCAGTGTTCGGCATATGACTTAAAATGATTCAAATGACAAATGACAAATGACATGTTATTTCAATGCTCAAATGACAAATGTCCTTGGTCATTTGAATGTAATTTTGGTCAACATTATAATTTTTGCCTACACTACATTCATTATTTTTTAATTATAGTCACATAATTATTTATGTAATAAATATTAGCCAATTAAAATCAAATGATTGAAATGACCAAATGACAAATGATTATGAATAATTCCAAATGATTTCATAAATCATTTAAATGGTCAAATGACCATGTCATTTCCAAATACATCTTTTTTTACCCTTTTTTACCCATAATATATTAAAATTTCCATAAAATCCAGTACAAGATTGAACGAAATTAAAATAATTTAAGCGCTTGAATAAATACAGTAAACAATTTGATTCTATAATTTTTGATTTACAAATCAAATCAAATGAATTTGAATTTGTACCAAATTTAGATTTAAATCAAATCTGAATCAAATTTGAGTCAAATCACCAAATCAAATCAAATTAATTTGAATTATATTATTTATCTTTAATTTGAATCACTTTGATATAAAAAAGTAAGCTATTTGCATTTGGAAATGACCTATTCATTTGACCATTTAAAATGATTTATGACATTATTCAAATCATTTGTCATTTGGTCATTTCAATCATTTGATTTTGATTGGCTAATATTTATCACATAAATAATCATGTGACTATAATTATGAATGTAGTGTAGGCAAAAATTATAATGCTGGCCAAATTACATTCAAATGACCAAGGTCATTTGTCATTTGTCATTTGAATCATTTGGTCATTTCGAGTTATTTGCTGGAAGTATTATCATACTAAAGGGACTAAATAAATATAATAAGTTAATTAAAAGTATAATTGCATGCTTGCGTAATTTTATTGTTACAAGGATCTTTAGCCTATATTAATTTAAACCAAACACATGTACAAACTGAAAAGATTATCTTTATTTGTTGATGACATAACTGGATAAAATATTTAACTAATAAATATTGAAATTCGCAAAAGAATTTTCTAATGTAATATATTAATAAAAAAAGAACTTTCAAACGCATTATATTAACAACAAAATACCTATAATATCTAATTTTATTGATTCATAAAGTTTGAATAATTTTGATAATTTTCGATTTGGATAGATTAATAAAATAATCCCCTGTCACTCTAAGTGTTACTCATGTACCCACATACTAATTTTTGGAAATTGCGAACTATTAAAAGAGTTTATAAATAACGGAAATTTTCATTTACTTTCTCATATCGATAGTCATACTGTAAAAAAAAGACGATCCATTTTTTATATTCCAACTTTTTTCCGTAAAATGTTCATATTTCTGGAATTAATAACCTTATAACATGGAATTTATCGAACTATTTACATTTTCTGTGAATAGATCCGTGAAAGGCGCATTTTTACAGAGTTTTTACAGAAATAACGGATAAAATTTTTATAGGGCCAGGAAATCTTTAACAAGTCAATCATATGTTATAGTATACTTAATAAGTGACACGCTCCAAAGGGTTACATATTTATTTCATGGGGAGAGAACGCTAGAGTTTGTTTCCCGAAAAAAAACCCATTCCTCCAAAATAAATAATTCATATAATCCATCCGTGAATTTTACATAATTGACATAAAAATTTTGGTTCTACGTACGTTCATTATAGTCAATTATAATAATGTTTATGATAATTTTGTTCGTAGCTAACGAAATAACAAACTCAGAAAATTTACTGTTAAATGCCTTGTTATACCTAAACGATTACTTTATGGAAATAGATTTCAGATTATTGAGAACATATGTGGAATTAATGATGTCCTTCCTGGCTTAATAATAAAATTATTCCAAAAACGTGCTTATATGAAGAATGCTTTCATAAATATAAAATTAAATTGCATCCCGTGATCGCCGATTATCCGGAGTACATCGATCTTCGTGGAAGGATCCAGATGATCGACAGAGCACCATTTTGCAGCTAAAATTGTAAAGGGGATCACATGATGTTATTAATGAAATTATACCATTATTAATAAGGTTAGATATTAGATAATCACGAGGTTTTGGCTGGAAAAGTATTAATATTTTTTATTTTTATTTAAAAACGAATAAAAAAATAATAAAAAAAAATTTATTCTTTTATATGATTCGGATAAATTGATTTTATGTTTGCATTTGAAAATCTTTACGACTACATTTTTAAAATGATATTTGTAAATTTTGTTTTTTTTTTAATTTTTATTTAATATGATCGTGTAAAAAAAAAAAAAAAAAAAAAAAAATAATAAAATTTTTTTTTTATTATTAAATACATAATAATTCACCGAATATGTTAGTTTAGGATTTAAGTGTCGTCTTTTAATTATAAGTTATTTAACGTATGATTTTTGCGTATGATCATGTGAAAATACAATTATAGACAACAATAATGATCGACAAATCATTTAAATAGCATTGCATATAATGGGAAATGATATCCATTTTTTTTCAAACGAAAATTCCTTTTTCTTTTAAGAAAAAAAAAATGACTCGTCAAGCATTAACTGATACACTTTTAAGAGATATAAGTGAACTTTATGATGGAGCTGATGATTATAATGTAAAAATACAAGTTGGAGAAGATTCTGAAACAGAAATTTTTAATGCACATTCTGTTATATTACGTGCAAGGTCAACTTATTTTCGTTCCGCATTTTCTTCAAATTGGGCTAAAAAGGAAGGAGATTTTTATATTTTTAAAAAACCAAATGTATCTGCGATTGTATTTCAAATTATATTAAGGTAAATTATGAATACTTTTAAACAAAAAAAAAATTTTTTTTTTTTTGATAATAAATTTATATATTTAAAATATTAAAAAAATTTTTTTTATAGATATATTTATACTGGAACAATTGCGTTAGACGCAATTAATGTTGAAAGTAATCTTATTGAATTACTTATTGCAGCAGATGAGATGAACCTTTATGAACTTGTTGATCATCTTCAACAACATATTATTAATTTAAATCATGATTGGATGGTTCAAAATGGGGTTAAACTTTTTAATATAATTTCTCAACATAAAGGTATATTTTCTAAACTTGAAGAATATTGTAATAATATTATGAATCAAGAACCCGAATTATTGATAGATTCTAATGATTTTTGGAGATTAGATGATGAAACTTTAATTACATTTATACAACTTGATAATCTTAAAATGGAAGAAGTTAATATTTGGGAAAATTTGGTTAAATGGGGTATTGCAAAGAATTCTACACTTAGTGCAGATATGACAACTTGGGGATTTGATGAATATGGTATTTTAAAAAAGACCTTAACAAAATTTATTAAACATATTCGATTTTTTCAAATGACACCTCAAGAATATTATTATAAAGTTCGACCTTTAGGTAAATTACTTCCTAAAGAACTTGAAGAAGATTTACTTTCATATTATATTGTTCCAGATTGTAAATTAGCAACAAAAGTTCTACCACCAAGAAAATCTCAAAATAATAAAAGATCAGAATCATCAATTATTACAACCAAACATTTTAATCTTTTATCATATTGGATTGATGATGGACAAGAAACATTACCAAATACACTTAGAAATGGTCAATATGAATATAATTTACTTTTACGTGGTAGTAAAGATGGATTTGGAGTAGAAATCTTTAGAACAAAATGTAATAATAAAGGGGCTACATTAGTTATAATTAAATTAAAAAATTCAAATAAAATTATTGGAGGTTATAATCCAATAAGATGGAGTGGATCAGGTAGTTATCTTAATTCTGATCAAAGTTTTATCTTTTCATTTTATTCTAATGATTTAGATTCTTCAAAAATTATTTTAAGTAGAGTTAAAGATAGTTTTTATGCAATTTTAGATGATAATAATAGAGGTCAAGGTTTTGGATTTGGTGATTTATATATATTTTTAAAAAGTTGTAAATTAAAGCATTATTCTACTAAAATTCATGATTCTGAAACTTTTGAAATTGATGATTATGAAGTATTTCAAGTTATTAAAAAATAGATGAAAGAATTTTTTTTTTCGTTAAATTATTTATTATTTATATTTTATTCATTATTATTTATAGAAGAAATAAAAAGAACATTTATTTCATAAAAATAAAATAATAATATTTTCCAAATATAAAATACATTACCCATAAATCGAAATTACATTTCATTCTTGATAAACTGTATTATGAGGAGTTGGAAATAATAGGGTAAGGTTTTTTCCCGCAGGGGAAAAAAACCCTAATGTTTCCCTTCCGTGAAATAAATGGGTAATCCCTTGGAGCGTGTTACTCATTAAATATTAACTATTTTAAACTTAACTATTTTAAACTTAACTATTTTAATAATTTTCCGACTATCATATGAGGTCGGGAAATAAGTAAATGAAGATTCCCGGTCATTTATAAACTCAGCTAATCGCTCGCAATTTTTAAAAATTAGTATGATGTGATCATGAGTGACACTTAGTGCGACAGGGGATTTATGATTTATTCCAGATCTTTCTTACATAAATTGATTTTAGGATAGCGATGATGAATGATTATCTTACGTAAATTGACTTTAGGGTAGCGGTGATGAATGATTAAGGTAGCGGGGATATTCCATTTCGATATTTAAATTCAATATTATGATTCAAAATTAATGAATGAAATATTAAGATGAATTGGTTTCCTACGTACATTATATCATTAATGAAATTGTGATGATTGATTATATCCACTTCGATATTTAAATCAAATATTATAATTCAAAATTCGAACTTTAATATGTATCCCATAAATTCAAATTTTCTAGGGTTCAGTATATATAGGTCATTAGTTTGTTCAGTGATGTGAATATCAAGATGAACTACTTGTTTTCCTATAAATAATTGGTGATGGTTGATTATATCTACTTTGATATTTTATGTCCGATAATTTGAACATCCTTATATTGGTTTATCAATTGAAAGACTAATTATTCTAATAGTAATCCAATTATCCCACATCAGCATATTTATCTGCGTGCTTCTCTTTCATCATTTAATGCATAAATACATCCAACATCATAATTCAAAATTTAAAATTTGAATAAAATATTAAGATGAATTTGTTCTTAATATGAAAATTTAAAAACCTTTGTTAAAGTTTTCATAAAGTTGATAAAAGTTCTAATTTGTTAATATAAAAGATATTAATTTTTTAACAATAATCAAATTGATTAAATAATCAAACTATTAAATGATCGGCTCTAAAATTTCCAATAATATGATTGTTTAAATCTAACTAGATTTAACGATATATGAGAACTAATTTCTCAATTGGCTGAAAAAATTTGCTAAGAAAAAAAGTAGTTTCTTTATTTCAATAAAATCATATATCAAATATAATTTTTAAAAGTTAAATCTAGTTTAATTTGAATTCTTAAACATTTGCTAATATTACTTACTATATTTCATCTGATATATTGAAATTGTTTAGTAAAATCAATCTCTGATAAATGGATAAATGATGCACTACTTTCATTTATTTCAATTGTTAATCATGAAAATCTAGGATCCAGATATTGCAAAAATGTTTTTTACTTATTTGACAACTTGATTAAAGAAAAAAGCAATAAGCATATTCAGTATATTCTATTTTTCAATAAGAATTATTGCCAAGTTCATTCTTTAAATAAAATATCTTCAAATTTATTTAATTTAATATATATCAAACTAAATTCAATTTATTTCACAAGGAATATTAAATAATCTATCAATTAGATCTAATATCATGATTAATATCTACTTAATTTGTTTATAATCAATCATACATTACTCATTCAAAATGTGATCATGAGATTAAAAATATCCTGATAAAAATTCTTAGGAAATATAAAGAATAATTGATCTGATAATCTGATATTTTAAATTTAATGACATATTATTATTCTTGTGATTTTATTGTCAAATTATTATTATTTTTATGATTTCACTTTCAAACTTTCATATTATCAATTGTAAAGTGATTTCCAAAAGAATATTTGAATATTTTGATAATGAAACTTGCAAAAAAAAAAAAAAAAAAAAAAACATTTATTAATTATTGCGATAAAATAAATATCTGATACTTTTTTTTTTGATTAATAACACTAGTAATAATTAATTCATTCTATTTTACTCTATTTTAAATCTCATGAAATTCATAATTTTTCATGATTTTCTGTTTTTCTCTTAAATTAAAAGTAAATTAATATTAATTAAAATCTATTAATTTCAAATTTTTTACCACAAAGCAATTAGGTTTTTAATCCATTATAAAAAAAAATTAATTATTCAATAATGTTTGTAATACAGAAGAAATTTTATACTATAGTATAAAAAATCTACTAAAAACCTATCCTGAATGTTCCGATTGAATTGTTCGGCTTGTTAACCTTCATCACATTGAAAGAAAAAAAAAAGAGAGAGAGAGAGAGAAAATCTAAAAATATGAAATAATTCCAATAAAAGAATTCTTCCATTCTATTTAAAAATCAATATAAAATGATCTTTCAATATTTTATTGTTAATATTTAATATATATTTCGTATAAAATAGACTTTTTTACCTAATGGAACTTTCTTAAGTCCAATTTTTATCACCGATTATACTTAATCTTGGTCGAAAATTGTATCGGGAGATGTTACTGTGGATTCACTAAAATCACTATGATGTCTACAATTTTCTTCATCAATTATCATCTTATTATAAAAGAGGAAAAAAATCAAATATTTCGATTAGTTATAAGATTTTATGTTAACGTTTATTTACTTATAATAGGCTTTTATCATTTTAATTACTGTAAATAATATAATAAATTCAAGAAATCTATTCTTAAACCGATTATATTAAAAGTAAATAAAGCATTTCTTACTTGATTTGGATTAGAATTTTCGACTTGAGATTGAGTAAATTTATTTCGAAAGTCTTTAACGAGATCATTAGCATTTCGAAGGTTACGTATTGGTTGCCAATCTGATTCCAAGTTCGGATCTTGATAAAAAAGTAATTAAACTCATAATTTAAATTTATTTCTTAAATTTATTAACAAAATATTCAAATAAACTTATTTTTTTATTACCAGAATAAGCTAATAAAGCGTATTCTTCTCCATCTTGACTTTTAATAGCTAAAATATCATTAATATATACTTTAACATATTGAGGTTTTTGCGGAGGTAAAGTGGAAAATTTTCTTTTTTGCTTCTGATTATTACGACTTTTTCCATTACTAATGTGCTCAAAATTATTTATTTATAACAAATATAATTTCATTAATAATGTTCAAATTTTATATTAAAAGATATTTTAATTAAAAATTTTATTTTTTTTTAAAAAAAAAAACTTATTCATTAAATAAAAATTACCTCTTTTTATTTTTATTATTTATTTCATTTATTCCTTGCTTATTTTTTCTAACGGATAGTCTTGTGACGTAAGTCATATTTTTAGGGGAGGGAAAAATTTTTTTTTTTTTTTTATAGTAAAGTGATAAACAAATTATACAAATTATATAAAGTAAACAATTATGGAAGAAGATAGAATTTTACATAAATGTTGGGCTTTTTTTTTAGTGCAAAAGATAAACAAATGGATTATCACGTGGGTAAAAAAAAATTTAACGCAACACCGGCATACCGTTCTGTTGTGTCTATTGGATCCAATATTAAAAAATGTAAAATTATTGGCTAAAAAAAATTTATGTACTCGGTTAATTGTACTACATTTATTATTGAAGTAATTTAACCATATATGTACTCCCGATAGTGCATGAATTTCTCCCTATAATCTTCGTTATTATTTTGGCGTACAGAATTTCAAAGTTTTATTTAGAGAAAAAGATTACTTTATTAATATTTTTTTATGCACTTATTTAAAAAAAAAAAAAATTTATTTCTTTTTTTTTTTTTTGTTCAAGTAGTAAAAGGAGAAACGCATTACGCTATGATACCAAAATTTATAAATGATTGACAAACTTCGTTTTAAAATAAAACTTTTATTATTTATTTGCGTACGTTTATTTATTCAAAAATTTAAATTGAAAATCGTAAATATATCAGATATTAAGAATTTCAACTAATAAATATCGATAATAAAATTTATTGAAACCCTTTTAAAAAAAATTGATTTTTTCATAATAATTTTTTAAAAAATACAAAAAAATATGCTTTTTATTAATTTATAAATAAAATTTTTTGGATATTAGTAAAGACCAATTTATTTTTTCTATGAGAAAATAAAATATGAATGAATGCGCAATGCTTGTATGCATTTGACACGACTTTTGAATTAAATTTGACAACATTCTTTTAAGAAGAAAATATATTAATAATATTTTAATTATTAATTCTTTTAAATTATGTTTTGAGTGGTTTTACTTTATCATAACGAATAATAATAGTTAATTTTAGGGACGAGCACTTATTAACGATTATTATACTATATTTTGAGGTCTATAATTAAAAAATTTTCTACAAATTGTCATGGGAATGGACGGTGTTTTAATGCTATGTGAACTTAAAATTAGTAAGAATATAATTTTCACTCTATTATTTTTTTGAGGTAGAAAAAATCAACTTAATACCTGAAATAATGAGTTTTCTAAGAAGTAACTAAATAAATGAATAATCTTAAAATTCTATTAGGTTATTATGTGCCCTCGAGTGTTCTCATTTTTATATTCAGACATCACCTAATCGTTAAAAAGCCGTCTTCAATGATTCAACTGATACAATAAAAACCAATCGTTGCATTAATAATAGGTAAGTATTACCCACAACATTAAAGGATATGTTAATTTATCATTTCATATCATTTAGAAAGTCTCTTATATTTTTTTAGTGTACATAACTAGAAGACGTGATCTTTAACAGTATAATAAGTCACAATTATTTCGGCATTCAATCATCAGACCTCATCACGGTTTAATATATTTTAAAGTGTTGAATATATTCGTTTATTTAAACAATCTTTTGAAGATCGTTATCTATTTAGAAAGATTCGGGATGATCAGGGATGTTCCGAAAGGTTGCATTAGTAATTAATTTTAAATTATGTGTGACCGAACTTTATTATGGAATATTTGTGTTATGAAAGTCGTCTAAAGAATTCTATTATGACATTCTTAGGAAAAAAACAAAAACCTCATAAACCATAAACATTTCTTAAGTTTTTGAATCTTTCTTAAAAAAATACTCCAAATAAATAAAGTGTATTTTTTAAAGTAATGATAAATAAATATTAGTTTAAAAAAAAACCACATAAATAATTAATAAGTTAAATTCACAACACCAGTAGAAGTTATAGTGATATTCATCGAGTTTGCAAAGAAAACGAGCAAAAACAATGACATCAAGCGGAAAAAAAATTATTGACGATTTATAAAATCCACACGAATTAATTGTAATATGATGATGGAATTTGTCCCGTATGATAAATTCAATAATAAAAAATTTATTGTCGAAGGAGGACTTAATTCTAAAAACATGAGTTACAAATAGTTAAATGAGTTATTTTTTTATCTTATCCTAGCAATGATTATTGCTTATATAAAATTTTTAATTTGTATCGTTATTTTAGCTCAATATATATTATTCTTATTGTCTAAAGAAAAAAAGTAGACAAATCTACATTAATATATATTATGGAATAACTCAAAGTCCTGTTACTTGAAATTTTATGATAATTACAGAATATATTCATATCAAAGTGGAAATATTTTTATTAAAGGTCTATCAGCAGTAACAAATTATCATTAGTTGATGATGAAGATAATGAAATATGTGGTATTATTCCATATATTGCTCCAGAAGTTTTGCAAGGACAAAATTATACTAAAGCTTCAGATATATATAGTTATGGAATGATTATGAGGGAATTAATGACAGGCAGAAGACTTTTTTGTGATAAAAATCATGACGCAGAACTTATTATTGAAATATGTGATGAAGTTCGTCCTCTAATTATTACAAATGCACCTGAAGGTTATGTTGAATTAATGCAAAAATGTTGGCATCCTGGTCCAAATAAAAGACCACCAGCCACTGATTTAGAATATAAAATTTGATGGAAGATCCGTGTAAATTATGAAATCACCAGATATTGGGCCTATAACAAATAATCCACATGCTATATATAAAAGCGGACCTTTAAGTGGAATGATAAAATCTGCAGAATCAACAAGAAATTTAAAAAGTAAAAATATTACCTTAGAATTTAGTAAGTAATACCCTAAATACATTAGATATTAAGAATACTGAAATACAAATTTATTAATATCACTATCAGTAAATTTTATTTTTTCAAAAGAAAAAGGAAGAACTGGATGACAATATGATTGGGGGATGATAATAATGGTACGGTATACTCTTTTTTCTTGATTATTTTAATATACTTTATTATATTAACTAAAAAAGCCACAATATTTTAGATAATACTATTAAAAAAATTAAATCATTTGAAAATGAAAATACTGTTAATTAAAAGGGTTTTCCTTAAATATATACAGTAGTTTGCAATAAAAAAAATAATGATTTTGCTTATTTTCTTTAGAATATTTGACAGAAGAGCTTAAGTTTGATATTGATGGAAATGAAAATATTACTGAGTTCAACAAAAAACAAATTAATATTATAATTGATAATTAATATTTTTTTGATTTCAAGATTTACAATTTATAATAATATTATAAATAAATATAATATTTAACAGATAATGATGTTTTTTATAATTGATTATTTTGAAATTAATGAACTTAGTCTACTTTGATTGAAATGGACTATTGAATAAAACAATCATGAATAACAGAAAAATTTATCCAATCAACAATCAAATTGATGATTTAATAAAGTTTACCTTTATAAATTGTTACCTTCCATATATATAATGCAATATGTTAATAAAAGAAAACCCTTATTATGAATATTTAAAAGAGATATACAACGAATACATGGTACACGATTCGGGTATCAATTAGGTAAATAGATTTAAGAGTAAATAACTTACGCGTTTTTGTAGATAAATTATCCAAGTCAGTATTAAAAAGGAACAAGCTATGTAATTTACCCGTGCATTATCTTTTTCTTAGCTACTTTATTTCTAGTTGAAATTAATTTTGGCTGAATTAAAGATCTGGTTAAATTGTTTTATATCGGCCTTTTAGATGATGATTTTCTGGGCTCGCGTCGTAGCTGTGTTTTACGGGTTTTCTACATCTAAAATTTTCAATTCGGGAAAGTTATCATATATTTGAATTATAATATATTACATCTAGAGTTTGATTTGAAATAAAGATTCAAGATCTATTCTCAGCAGAGCTTGTAGTATTGTTCCAAATGCATCACAATGTTAATTCAGATTAATTTATATTGATAATATTTTTCTTTTATTATTCAACAGCAGAAATTGAATATGATAATATTGGTCAATCTCGTAGCAAGTGAGAAAAAAAGATATATTTCGTATATTTCAATTTGTTTAGTTATTTTATTATAAGTTATATTACCGAAAAAATCTAATCTAGATATTAATATATAAAAATTAATAGACTTTGTATAATTGTTAGTATGAAATAAATTTATCCTTATTGAAAAATCTTAACCTCTTGAATCTAAAACAAACAGTAAATTTATAATTAAATAATTAAGTCGTCTTATCTTATTAATCTTAAATTTTTAAAGCATGAAAAGAATTTAGGGAATGCTGCGGATCTGACTCACTTGATGATCGACATTCCTAATTTATAATTCGGGCCAAAATTTAGTATTAAGAGATAGACAAATCACCACGTGATCTTATCCAATAAAATACAGCGCATGTGATCCCGCAGAAACTCAATCGAATTACTATAGGGTCGTATTCTTTTCTTATCCCTAATGTTAATATTAATTATCAATTCACATTTAGAATTCTATATGTCTGATCTTTTAACGATCATCATCTATTTTTAGAAAAATTCGAAGGTTGCATTAATTTAATTTATTTTAAATTGTGTGACGTCAAACAATGGTGATTTACTCATTATATAATTTATAATTACAAATAAATAAATATCCATTAATACAAATATTCCACGATAAAGTTCCATTGGAACCATATAAGTATATTAAATTTGTCTAAAGAATTCTATTATGATATTCTTAGAAAAATAAGTTCCATAAACATAAACATTGTTTAAATTCTAGAATCTTTCTCAAAAATACTTCAAATAATAAAGTGCATTTTTTATAAATTACATGAACACATTGCTTTTTTTTTTAAAAAAAAACAACATAACTAATTAAATATGTAAATTCAGATCATCATGGAATATAAGTGTAATATTTATCGGACTTGTAAAATATGTAAAGAAAAACGAGTAAATTCAATATTTCCATCGAGCGAAAATAAAATTGTTGACGATTTTATTAAATCTACACAAATCAATGGTAATGTGATAATGGAATTTGTTCCGTATGATAAATTCAAATACGTAGAATTTATTGCCGAAGGAGGGTTTAGTAAAATTTATAGGGCCAATTGGATTGATGGCTCGGTAATTGGTTGGAATCATAATGAACAAAAGTATATTCGTGGTCATCACAAATTAGTTGCTCTTAAGGAACTCTATGATTCTGAAAACATAAACTCCAAACAGCTGAATGAGGTATTTTTATATCTTATCTTGGTAATGATTATCGTTCCATGTAATATCATTAATTTGTACTTATTATTTTAGCTCAAAATATATTTTTCTTATGGTCTAAAAGAAGATATTGGACTAGTCTACATTAATAAATATTATGGAATAACTCAAAATCCTGATACTCGAAAGTTTATGTTAATTACAGATTATTGCAGTTTAGGAGATCTTACACATTATATAACTAATAATTTTTTTGAAATTACTTGGTCACACAAGCTACGTAAATTACATGATATTCTATCCGCACTTATACACATACATAAGATTATCATAGTGGGAATATTTTATTGAAGGTTCATCAGCAGTAACAGGTGATTTAGGATTAAGTAAATCATCATTTGATGATGATGAAGATAATGAAATATACGGTATTATTCCATATGTTGCTTTAGAGATTTTGCAAGGACAAAAATATACTAAAGCTTCAGATATATATAGTTTTGGTATGATCATGTGGGAATCAATGACAGGAAGAAAGCCTTTTTGGGATCGAAATCATGATACAGAACTTATTATTGAAATATGTGATGGTCTTCGTCCTCCAATCACTACAAATGCACCTAAAGGCTATATTAAATTAATGAAAGAATGTTGGAATCCTGATCCCAAGAAAAGACCACCGGCCACTGACATAGGACTTAAAATTTACAGGCTTTGTCTGGATGAATGTAAAAATCCGTGTAAAATTATGAAATCACAAGATATTGGGCCCATAACAAATAACCCAGGTGCTATATATAAAAGCAGATATTTAAGTAAAATGGTAAAATCTGCAGAGTCCACAAGAAATTTAAGAAGTCAAAATATTACCTTAGAATTTAATAAGTCATACTTTATATACATTTGGATCTTAAGAATAATTACATATTTTATCAATATCATTATCGATAAATTTAATTTTTCAAAAGAAAAAGAATACTGGATGATAATCTGATTGGAGATGACGATAATGGTACGGTATTACTCTTTTGATTTTTTTAATGAATTTTTATACTAACTAAATAAAAACACAATATTTTAGATAATATCATGAAAAAATTAAATTACTTGAAAACAAAAATACTGGTAATTAAAAAATATATTCCTTTTATTATATAATTTATATAATAATGATTTCCCTTATTTTCTTTATTTGTTAAAAGAGCTTTAAGTTTGATATTGATGAATATGTGAATTCTACTGGATCCAACAAAGTTGGTAAGTAAACAAATTAAGTTGGTTAATATTTTTTGATTGAATTCTAATTTATTATTATTCGTTTTAATCAGATTATGTTACAAGGGAAATTGAGTTTGATATTTAATTTTTTTTCGATTTCAAGTTTAAAGTATTTTATTTATTTCCTTTATTAAATATATTGTGTATTATGAGGTCATATATTTCATATTTTATATATTTTATTTGTTTATTATTAAATATCACAAATAAATATAATAATATAACTGAACAAATAATGATGTTTATTTATATTTAATTATTTTGATTTCTTTTTGCTTGTAATTATGAACTTATTCGAGTTTTTAAAGATTACTGATCGAAATAGACTATCGACTATCGAACATATTCTAATATTTTAATGAAACAATCATGGATAACAGAAAAATTTTATTCATTAACCATCAAATTAATTATTTAATAAACGTTTGCTTTAAAATTGCTATCTTCTATCTATGTAATGTGTTATCATTAACATTTAAAAGAAATATACAATGAACACGTAATTTTAATTGACTATTTTGTTTGAGCCATGGACGCGAACTTTTCTTGCCATTGTTTAACTCAATTGCTTTACTCAGTTATTAATTAACTAGATAGATTTATAGTAAGAATAATTAATTTCGCACTAATTAATATTATACGTTAGATCTACTACTGTATAATACATTAATTTAAAGTTTGATTTTGAATAAAAGGTTCAAGGTCCATTCGCGAAGAGCTTGCGGTTTCCATTACACCACTATGTTATTACTATGTTATAATTTTAATTTGTGTTAAATTATTTAACAGCAGAAATTGAATTAAATATGTCATGCTAGCTACTGTAAATCTAATAACAAGTGAAAATAAAAATATTTCGTATCCGTTATTTCTGCAAAAGCTCTGTGAAAATGAGCCTTTCACGGATCCATTCACGGAAAATGTAAATTATTCGAAAAGTTCTGTAATATAAGGTTATTAATTCCGGAAATATGAGCCTTTTACGGAAAAAAAGATGGAATATAAAGCGTAGGTAGATTGCATTACCGAAAAAACTAATTTAGATATTAATATACCGTATCTTATAGTCAATAGACTTTTTTTACTCATTACTTCATTGTTGTTATGCAGGACAAGTAATTATAAAGGCAATAAATTTATCCTTTTTTTTAAAAAAAAAAACTCTTGAAATATAAAAAAAAGAGGGAGACGAAAAATTGACCACGTGATATTTAACCAATAAAATACAATTCGCATGATCATTTAGTAATCCCATGCCAGAGCTAAAATCAAATTATTTCTTTATCCACAATGCTAATATAAATATGATCAATTTACAAAAAAGGAGGTATATTGAATGATTAAACTAAACAATAGTTACGTAAATATATAAATATATGCATCTGATCCTTTGATGATCGTCATCTATTTGGAAGATCGGATTTAATTTAAATTGTGTTACAGAACTTTATTATTATTTGTATTATGCAATTATCTTTACTATTCTCCTATATACTAATGTACTTATATTTCCGAACCAATAAAAATATACAAATTGTCCAAAGAATTCGATTTAGGAAAAATACTGTATCCTGTTTAATGTTACTCCCTTAATGATCCATATACGGTTGTTGTTACGCATGACGCATCAAGCTGATCATTTTTTTAATTGGGAATTAATGGGAACTTCTAACAAAATTTCCAGAATTCAAATAAAAAATCTAAATTCTTTAATACCCTATAATATTATGTTCACTAAATAATGTAGAAAAAAATATATAAACATAAGAGATCATAATTTAAACGTTCTTTGATTTATTATGAATCAATCAGTTAATTATAAACCAAAAACTGACTCTTTGACATCGGATAACATGTCTTCAGATAATATAACACAGAACACAACTAAATCAAAATCCAAATATAAAAAATGTAATAAATGCAATCGATATAAAAAATATTTCAATAAAATTCATCAAATTTGTTGTTTATGTTATGAAGCAGATAAAATTATTATACCAAGTGGAAATGAAATTATTGATAATTTTATAAGGTATACAATTACCAATAGTTCTAAAAAACGTGGTAAAATGTTATTTATTCCATATGATAAATTCAAAGATGCAGAATTTGTTGCTGAAGGAGGATTTAGTAAAATATATAAAGCAACTTGGATTGATGATCTAATAGCTAACTGGAATGTGGAAAAGCACAAGTTTTGTCATAAAAGTGTAAATTTAGTTGCTCTCAAGGAACTTAACAATTCAAAAAACATCAGTTCTAAAGACTTAAATGAGGTATAATATCCTCTTTGATTTTTGCTTGTTGATATATGACTATAAATAATAATCTATTTTTTTTTTTTAGCTCAAGATATCTTATAATATTAGCTTAAAAAAACATAATATTTATATCAATGAATATTATGGAATCACTCAACATCCTATTACGCAAAATTTTATGATAATTACAAACTATTATGAGTTAGGAGATCTTACACATTACATAACTAAAGATTTTTTTAATATTAGCTGGGAAGATAAACTAAAGAAGTTACGAGATATCGCAACTGGAATTAAAGTAATACATACTTCAAATATTATTCATAAAGATTATCATAGTGGAAATATTTTTATTTCTTCCATTTCAGAAGCAATAACGGGTGATTTAGGAATAAGTAAACCATTAAATGACGAAGAAGATAATGAAATATATGGAATTATTCCATATATTGCTCCTGAGATTTTCCAAGGACAAAAATATACTAAAGCTTCAGACATATATAGCTTTGGTATGGTTATGTGGGAATTAATGACAGGAAGAAAGCCTTTTTGGGATCAAAATCATGATACAGAACTTATTATTGAAATATGTGATGGTCTTCGTCCTCCAATTGTTACAAATGCACCTGAAGGTTATATTGAATTAATGCAAAAATGTTGGCATCCGGATCCAAATGAGAGACCAACTGCCAATGATCTTTTTAAGATTTTTGCCTTTAAAGGTAATTTGTATTACTGGAAAGAAAAAACTAATCCAACTAAAATTTTAGAGTCATCAGATATTGGACCTATAACAACAAGTAATCCAGGCGCTATCTATAAAAGCAGACCTTTAAGTAGAATGATAAGATCCGCAGAGTCTACAAGAAGTTTAAGAAGTCAAAATATTGTTGATATATTATTTATAGACAAAAGAAAGTTAAATTGTGATCTCTTTAGAAAAGGTGAGGTATATAATCAATTTTTTTTTTAATCTATTGCATAATTCTATAATCTTTTAAATCTTATGTGTGTAGATGAATCTAGCAAGAGAATTAAATTATTTGAAATTGAAAATGATGGTAAGCAACTTTACTTTTTAATTTTTCTTTGTTTTATGATAGTAAATATTATCAAATTTATTCCATTAGATTATTTGTCAAAAGAACTTGAGTTGGATATTGGTGGAAATAATATAAATTTTGGAATATCTGATAATAATGGTAAGTTAAAATAAACAAATAATGTTTAATTAATTTTATGGATTAATTATTTATTAACGTTAATTATATTAATAGTATATATTACAAAAGAAATTAATATTGACATCTAATTTATTTTGGGTGTATGAAATTATTAATTAGCTTTATTTGTGAAAATATTTTTTTTTTATTTTTCATACATCATATATTAAATATTTACTGTACTGTACGTACAGATACTCAATTATTTCTGTATCTATCACCAATGAACAATGAACACATTGTATTAATTGGCTGTTTCATCAGAGTTGCGACCCTGGTATATAGATTTAAAAAAAAAAAAATTTAGAATTTACTTTTTGTCATTGTCCAGAGCGAAACGAAGGACTATATATATATGTCTACGCAATGTAAGCTTTGTCCGCTACGTTATCGTCAGCCAATGAACAAATTTTAATTTTATCTTTTTCTGCTTTGGATTTCCGTTTCCTAGTGTAGATAAATTAACTGGTTAAGTATAAGGATGAAACCCTAGATTTATCTAAGATAAATGAAATGGATCAATTCCAGATTTATCCATATCAAAATATTGACTTATCATATGATTATAACTAATTAGCTTTAGCCATTGAATTGATCAAATAAAAATAAACGAAACTAATATAATAATGGAATTGCTCAACTTCGTAGGATAGCTATGTAAATTAATTGAAATTATAGTTAGACTTGGATATATACATAAAGCAAATATTATTAAAAGGTTATAATAATGGAAATATTTTATAAATAATTCTTTCCCAAAAACTAACGGGTGATTCAGGACTAAGTAAATCATCATTAAACGGTCATGATATGAAATATATGTCCACCAATTACAAATTCACCTGAAATTTAAGTTTGATATTGATAATAATGCAATTTCTATCGAATCTAGGACAATGGTAAGTGAATTACATATAATTAATAATTAATATTTTCAAATTTATTATTATATGTAGATTATGTTGCTGGGGATATTAGGTTTGATGTTTAATCTTTTTTTTGATTTTTAGTTTAATTATATTTAAATCTTAAAAAATTATCTTTAGGTTGCATATAAATGAAATGAATCAGTTTCACCTGACACTAATTAGCTGTCTAAATGTTTAGTAATCAATAATTACAAAAACCAAACATTATATGTCCTTTGATCAAAGTTCTCCTGAAAGCTCTCGTTTGACCGGAAGAGGATCAACCCTAGAATAGGCAAAATAACACCTTTTAGGCTTTTACATTTTTTTGCGGTTGGTTGGCGTAGCCTTTTACCGCGTATTTTCTTTTTCCTTTCCTTTTTTTTTTTTTTGTTTTCTTGGCGAATTACGTTACTTTAGTGATCTTGGTTCAGGTAATTTACGTAGTTAGTTTATTAGATTATTACCTGCTCAATGTAACCCTACCATCTTTATTAATTATTATATTAAAAAACAATTTTTAATTCGAGCCAAAAAATAAAAAAAAATTAAAATTAAAAATAAACGATAAAAGAATTTTTTTTTTTTTTTGTAATTTATTATTTTATTTCTATTAATGACAGATAAAGCTAAAAATTATTTTTTTACTTGTAATTATAAATTGTTCTCATGCTTTATTATTAATTGTTCTTATTTGACGTTCTCATCCTTTTCATTTTAGATTTCATACTTGGAGACTTGAAATTCAGGTAATGTGAAGTTAATAGTATTAGGTATTTTTCATTTTTTTCATGACGTCATATAATCTATTAAAGAAATTAAAAAATATTGTATGTTTAGTATTCATAAAAAAATTATTATAGTAAGAAATTAAAAGTATAATTGATCAATCTTATCGAGCATTATTGTTCATTTCTTAATTGTCAAAAGCGAAAATAAAAGAATTTTAGTAAAAAAAAGGAGTAATATAATGCGCCAAATTTGATTTGGAAATGTATTATCACGTGAATAAAAATACGTATACACTCATAATCGTGAATTTTCTTAATACTGTAATAACGCGTATTATTTTTTTGTAAAAAAAAATTTCACATAATACCAAATATCAGAATATATATCGTTATTATTATATTTATTTTAAACTTTCAAACGAAGCTTTTATGATTTTTTTTTTTACACTATTCAATTAAGATTTTATAATATTATAGGACTTAACATGAAAGTACTACCGGAATATTACACAAAATATTTCAATTAACCAACGCTTAGAGTTTGATTCTGATTTCGGTTAAATATCACATATTATTCAATATGTATTTTATAAATAAACTTAATATTTTTTTAAAAGCTAACAAAATAAAGGTATTGCGGTCATCAGTTATGATATAATGCCAACCAGTGTTTTATAAGATTTTTAAATCTGGCAAAAAGTAACATCATAATGTTGGTATGGTGACAATTACCTATAGCAATTTTCAAACTTAGCACTTTTATACTTTGATAAACATAAACTTATCTTTATTATCTTATTATTATTTACAATAAAGTAAAACAGTCAATAATTTATTTCAAATACTTCAAGACAAATAAACTACATCATAAGTTGTAACTTAAAATGATATATTACTAATCGAAATTTATAACCAAAATATAATACCTGAAAACTGAACAAAATAAAAAATTTTTATTTCAGAAAAAAGATTTCTTTGAGATTTGTGTTCTCAACGAATTAATGTATAGGGGCTCCGCAAAATAAGACGCATTTTACAAAAACAGCCGAGATTTATTGAATTTTTGAAAAAAAATGTACTCATTTAACAGAAACTATACGGACTAAGGTTGCTTGCCAAAACCTCTCCAAAATCCTGCGATAAATTTCGGCAAGATTTTACTATATGTTTACTATAGTTTCGGCAGGGTTTCGGCAGTTTCGGCAAATGGGGGTTTCGGCA
>QZLH01000005.1:50971-63232 GCA_003833135.1 Oehlia diaphana
CGGCATTTCGGCAAAGTTTCGGCAGGATTTTTAATATGATTTAATATAGTTTCGGCATTTTCCGTATAGGTTTCGGCAGTTATTAAGAAGGTTTCGGCAAGCAACCTTAATACGGACGGAATCGGTGTCCGATTGGTAAATTTCCTGATGAGCCTGGGATGATGACAAATTTTATGTAACGCATAACCTCGAAAAATTAATTAAATATCCTTTATAGAAATCTTATATCATAAATAATGCAACATTAGTGTTGTGAATTATCATAATAAATAATAAATTTATTTTTATTTTATACAAGCACTAAAACTATATTTCATTCTAACATAAAATGGTGGCTAAATTTAAAATATGTATGACATAAATAATTTTGGTTGTAAAGTGTAAACGTATTATATGATTATTAATAAATAATTCCACTATCCTATCTCTTTAGTGTATATTCAGGTTTTCACAGAAAAGGGAATATACCGGAAATATTCAAAAAATTTTTTACAGTTCTCGTGTTTGGCGTAAGTATAGTTTCACTATTATGATTTTGGTTAGCATCGGTTTATGGTGATTGGCTCTTTTTCATGCTTAAGAAAGAATTTGGAAATTTTTATGTTTGCCGAATTCGGCATTGTAATTTATAATGTAGGTTGTAGCACGAAAGTAAAATGGCTGCAATGTGATTGAATGAATGATCATCATAAAAAAATCATAAAGTAAAAAGGAAAATGAGAATGAATAATTATGGCTACCAAAAAGAATTCTCATTTAAGTTTCTAATTTTAGCTGAAAAATTTTTTTTTACAATAATAAGTATTTTCCTTTTTCTTTAAAAATAAAACAAAGAATTTTTTCTTATAATAGCTTTTCATTTGCATTAATGGCATTGCCTTGCATAAAACTTACGAAATGATCAACTTTTATGTAACAAAAACTATAAAAAATTCGAAAAAAAAAAGATATATTCGCACATTCGATAAGCGTGTGCGTAAAGATTTCTCATTACTTCTATCAATTATTAATATTTATTAAAAATAATTAAACATTCTATTATGATACCATATCATAAACTAATTGTAAAAAGACAAAGTACGAGTGGTAGTGTATGTAAATTAGTATTCGGAGGTCTACAACCAGCCGGACAATTATTATGTTGTGAGGATAATTTACCTTGTTTAGCCAATTCCCCCGTATGTTCCTCTACTAATAAGTTGGCTCAATGTTGGTTCATTAATAAACTGGATGCTTGTAAGCGAAAGGATACTTTAGCCAAAATGGTTTGTCAATATCTGGATGGTGTCTATTGTCTCAAGGGGAAAACTGACCAACCATACGATAGAAAATTAGACGATTCGAATATAATAAATGCGATCTTAAGTCGTAATACTGCAACTACTTCAGTTAACGGTTATACCAGCAATTATCCTCCACCAGCTCTGGCAGCCAGGGCACCTCAGGCACCGGGAGCGCCAGGACCAGCACCGGGGCCAGGACCGGATGAAATTCCATCCAAAGCACCCAAAGAAATTCAAAATCTTAAGTCAATAGTCTGTTCGGATTCCATGGCGTCAGGAATATGTCAAATTAAAGATGATTTTGGATACAAACCCTTTATCTATATTGTAGAAATATGCAATAATTCTATTGATATCATAAATTCTCCTCCTCAAATATCAAATGCTACTACTACTGTTTTTACTACTGTTTCGACTACTGTTTCTACTACTGTTAGTATTACATCAACCATATTATCACCTCCAAAAACTATTATCACCACGGTTACAGAAATTTCGCATTCTGGTACTAACCATTTAGAGACGGGAAGTTTATATTCTCTACTACTTGTTATTTTGTTAATTATTACCACAGGAAACATAATCGTCAGGAGGAGATTTGGAATATTTTGCATCATATAGTACCGTGTCAATAAAATTTTTGAATTCTCATAACAGAAATTTTATAATGATAAAGGATACCGACTTAAAAAATTTTTATATCATTTTTATAATATTTGAACAAAATACTATGTCAATTCGTTAAAGGCAAAATTTTCAAGAATTTTATAATAAATAGTTATTTGATGGGGAATAAAGTATTTTAAATATTTTAATTTTAATTTAATTTAGATATCGGTCGAAGGTCGATATCCTCATCCAATAATAAATCAATCAAGACGATATTTTTTTTTTTCAAATTAAGGTTCCAACATTTGTTAACCATTAAAAGTGATAAAATTTTTTTTTACAAGTTTGATAAATCAAGTTTTAAAGAATTTTAGAAAACTTGTGGAATAACGTTACCAGAGGGCGCGCGAGAAGCAGTATTTATTTCTGAAAATAATTCCCAACTGGCACGGCAGAAGTATAATTATATAAAATAAAGAAGTTCACTAAGCGAATATTATTATACAGAACTGTATAAATGAATTAATAAAAATAGACATTTACAATATTTTCAATAAATTTTATTTTAAAAATTACAATATAAATAAAACCGCTCAATTTTTATCCTAAAATTTTTGTCATTTGCAAATAAAAATCATTAAATATCGATATTATTTTTAGTTAGAATTTCAGAGATTTAAAAGCACAAGTACATTAATTTGTAATCCATTTATTTATTTAACATTGTAATTAAAAATATATTAAAATAAAAACATATAGTTATATGATGTACAAAATAGAATTATATTCTAAATTCTTCCCGCTAATTATGTATCCTAAGCTAGTAGCAATACTATACTTCTCCTACTACTGATATAACCATTAATTGAAAAACTGCAGTTTGTGACTTATCATATTCAACCACTTATTTGCTACTATCGTATGATTGTATTTTTGAATATTATTTTTAATGTAAATTACAAAAAAAAAAATTTATTAATTTATTATATGTACTACGGCCCTACCACAAAGGGACTTCCTAAGAAGTGCCCTTGAATATTCTCCCTGAAGGAGTTAGCCGGAATTGTAAACTGGAAGATCATCCTCTACTGGTGTAATGGAGTCGAGGATTTACCTTCCGGAAAGGTAAACGGAGTCATCGGATGAGAGTCAGCAGTGAGGATTTTATAAGACTGTTTCCTTTGGCATAATGCTGCACTATGCTCCACCCTGTTTATATTTTGCATAGCACCATGCCGTTCCACAACCAATCGGTCTTATCGCAAGACTCGGTCTTATCGCAGGACTGCAGTAATGGCTGGTACCCACGAAATAAGCGACTATACTCCAACCTAGAATATTTAGGGGAATTTTTCTTCCTTCTAAAACAATAAATATAATAATAATGAATAATAATGAATATTATGCTTGAGAAATGAAGTCCCCGGCAAGCCACACGATGCGAATGTTCTACTAGTACTGAATTTTATTTTTGAGGTACTTTGAATAGTGAAATTTTGCAACTTGATTATTTGTCAACTATAGAAATTTCCTATAGAATTTGAGTTCCTTGTGGGAAAATTATGCTAAATTTCGTATTCCTGCAATCATATCATAATTATATGATGACGAAGAGGAAGTTTTTTGTTTCATTTGAATAAAATACACTTATAAATCATAATACTTCCATTGTATCGTCATATTTGTCATTATAGTTTGTAAATTAATACATACTAATTCATTTATATATATATAGGGACCAGGCTGGGACTCGGACCAATCATGTGATTTTAAGACTTTATATAACCATTCAGAAAAAACAAAAGTACAAATTATCACTTAGAATATCTACTATATAAATTTCATGATTCTAAATAAAAAACACCACAAAAAAAGCTCACCTAAATTTTCAATTAAATGCTTGCAATTTAAGTTATAATGACGGTTTTGAGAATTCCCATTTTTCACAAATGGTTGTCAAATTTTTGTTTAATGAATCAAATAACACAATGATGCTAATTAGTCGAAAACAAAACACTTCTAAACCAATTATTACAATATAAAATGTAATGAATTTAATAAAAAGAGAAATAATATTGATGAAACCAAGTGGAACTGGGAATTTAAAAGTCATATAAAATCTTTGATCTATAATAAATTATTTAACCTCAATTATAAGAAATAATCTAGTTTTTCAAAAAACAAGTGTTAATTATGTAGGTACCCAATTGCTATTGAAATTATAAGAAATAATGGTAACAACTATTTGAAATATAGATTTGAATAATAAATTTTCCAAACAAATTGTATATGAAAATAAAAATATAACTTTGTTTCAATAATTGACATATTTGTATTTAATAATATTTAATTCTTTTTATTTTATTGCAAAACTGTAAAGTACATAATAAAAATAATAATAATGTTTTCTATATTACAACTGATAAATAATTCAACAAATTAACAGAATTATTAATTCTTAATTATACATTCCAAGCATTCAGAATCTTCTTGAACTAAAATTTCAGTAAGTTTACGACTTGTATAATATGCTTGTGAATGATTTTGTGTAATATAAGCATTTGTTTGTTCCTGTACTAAGTCTTTGTTCGCTTCTACAAATTCCAACATATTATTTTTTAATTGTTTATTAATTTTAGAAACTTCAAACTTATGATTTCCATTCTTATTTATTCTATAATATTCACCAATAGAACTAATCCATTCAGTTATAATACTTTCAAGCATTATTATGGTTGGTCTATTGGAAGGATTTGAATCCCAACACTTTTTCATTAAATCTATATAACATTTTGGAGTATTTTTTACAATTTCAGGACGCTCCCCTCTACAAATACTCAAGCTAAGGTGATGGTCATGTGCTTCATGATTAAATGGAGGAATACCCGATGAAAATTCCCACATTATCATTGAAAAACTATAAATATCACTTGCTGGTGTATAAGGTTTTTTTCTCAGTATTTCAGGTGCCATATAAGGCAAAACTCCATAGATTTCATTAATATTATTATCAAAATCTTGTAAATCACTTATAGGTTTGCATAATCCTAAATCAATAATAAATAACTCATTGTAACCATCAGACATTAAAATATTACCATCATGAAAATCACCATGAGTTAAATTTGATTCATGAATTACTTTAAGTCCTAATATAATATTTTTCAGTAATTTTAACTTGTCTTGCCACTTAAACTTAATTATATCAGGTAAACATTTTCTCAAACTTCCTTTTTTTGCATAACTCATTACTATTATATAATTTAAATTATTTGGGTCTTGGGTAATTCCAAAGAATTGAATAAATTTTGAAAATGATTTTTTCTGACAATTATAATGATATTTCCACTATACATATAATGATAAAAAAAAATTGTTAAATTTTTGCAAAAAAAAAAAATTACTCTTAAATATAAATAAGTACTATACCTCATCCAAAAATTTAGTATTTAAACTTGACGAATTATTAAGTGATTTAAGAATGACCTCATAACCTGTTTGCCTATTCCATTGTTGCTTGTCAAAATTCCAACTATAAATAGGTCCATCCGGCCAGTTAGCTTTATGAATTTCGCTAAATCCTCCTTTATCAAAATAATTGACATTTGTCAATTTATTATAAGGTATCCACTCTAAAATTTCATAGCTGTTTTTAGCATTTATTTGTGCTTCTTGAATAAATTTATCAATAAATTCATTTTCACTAGTCCACTTTGAAAAATCTTGTTGAAATTGTTTAGTATTACATTGTTGGCACCACTGGTAATCAGTACATGGTTGCTTGCACTTATTACATAATTCAACACCATTTATAAGGTTCATTTTGTTACTTTCTACTGCTTTTTGATGCCAATAAAAGGATTTTTCTAAATTCTTGCCTGTTCCTTTTCCATTTTTGTAGCATATAGCTAAATAATTCATTGCAATTTCATCACCATTTTCTGCTGCTTTTTGAAACCAATAAAATGCTTTTTCTGAATTCTTTTCTGTTCCTTCTCCATTTTTATAGCATATGGCTAAACTAAACATTGCTGTTTCCTCACCATTTTCTATTGCTTTTTGATACCAATAAAATGCTTTTTCTAAATTCATTTCTGTTCCTTCTCCATTTTTATAACGCATAGCTAAGTTAAACATTGCTTTTTCATTATCATTTTCTGCTGCTTTTTGATACCAATAAAAGGCTTTTTCTAAATTCTTTTCCGTTCCTTTTCCATTTTTACAACATATAGCTAAATTATTCATTGCATTATTATCACCATTTTCCGCTGCTTTTTGATGATAATAAAAAGCTTTTTCTAAATTTTTTTCTGTTCCTTCTCCATTGTTATAATGCAAAGCTAAATTATTCATTGCACTTTTATCACCATTTTCTGCTGCTTTTTGACACCAATAAAAGGCTTTTTCTAAATTCTTTTCTGTTCCTTCTCCATCTTTGTAACATTTAGATAAATTAAACATTGCATATTCATTATCATTTTCTGCTGCTTTTAGATACCAATAAAATGCTTTTTCTAAATTCTTCTCTGTTCCTTTTCCATCATTATAATATATAGCTAAATTAAACATTGCATCAATATGATTTTTTTCTGCTGCATTTTGGTGCCAATAAAAGGCTTTTTCTAAATTCTTTTCTATTCCTTCTCCATTATAATAGCATGTTGCTAAATCAAACATTGCTTCTTTAACACCATTTTCTGCTGCTTTTAGATACCAATAAAAGGCTTTTCCTAAATTCCTTTCTATTCCTTCTCCATTTGTATAATGTAAAGCTAAATTAAACATTGCATCAATATTACCATTTTCTGCTGCTTTTTGAAACCAATAAAAGGCTTTTTCTAAATTTTTTCTGTTCCTTCTCCATTGTTATAACATATAGCTAAATTAAGTATTGCTGTTTCATTACAATTTTCTGTTGCTTTCTTGTACCAATAAAAAGCTTTTTCTAAATTCTTTTCTATTCCTTTTCCATCTTCATAACATTCGGCTAAATAAAACATTGCTGTTTCACTAACATTTTCTGCTGCTTTTTGATACCAATAAAAGGCTTTTTCTAAACTCTTTCCTGTTCCTTCTCCATTTTCATAACATATAGCTGAATTAAGCATTGCTGTTTTATAACCATTTTCTGCTGCTTTTTTAAACCAATAAAAGGCTTTTTCTAAATTCTTTTCTGTTCCTTCTCCATTTATATAGCATATGGCCAAATTGAACATTGCCTCAACATGATCCTTTTCTGCTGCTTTTTTATACCAATATAAGGCTTTTCCTAAATTCCTTTCTATTCCTTCTCCATTTGTATAATGTATAGCTAAATTAAACATTGCATCAATAATACCATTTTCTGCTGCTTTTTGATACCAATATAATGCTTTTTTTAAATTCTTTTCTGTTCCTTTTCCATTTATATAACATATGGCTAAATTGAATATTGCTGTTTCATTACCATTTTCTGCTGCTTTTTGACACCAATAAAAGGCTTTTTCTAAATTCTTTTCTGTTCCTTCTCCATCTTTGTAACATTTAGATAAATTAAACATTGCATATTCATTATCATTTTCTGCTGCTTTTTGATACCAATAAAAGGATTTTTCTAAATTCTTTATTGTTCCTTTTCCATCTTCATAACATTTGGCTAAATAAAACATTGCTATTTCATTACTCTTTTCTTCTGCTTTTTGAAACCAATAAAAGGCTTTTTCTAAATTCTTTTCTGTTCCTTCTCCATTGTTATAATATACAGCTAAATTACACATTGCATTTTTATCATCATTTTCTGCTGCTTTTTGATACCAATAAAAAGCTTTTTCTAAATTCTTTTCTGTTCCTTCTCCATTGTTATAATGTAAAGCTAAATTAAACATTGCATTTTTATCACAATTTTCTGCTGCTTTTTGACACCAATAAAAGGATTTTTCTAAATTCTTTTCTGTTACTTTTCCATCTTTGTAATATATAGCTAAATTAAACATTGCATATTTGTATTCATTTTCTGCTGCTTTTAGATACCAATAAAAGGCTTTTTCTAAATTCTTATCTGTTCCCATTCCATTTTCATAACATACGGCCAAATTAAACATTGCTTTTTCATTACCATTTTCTGCTACTTCTTGATACCAATAAAAGGTTTTATAACATGTGGTTAACCTATTCATTGCATCACTATGACCATTTTCTGCTGCTTTTTGGTACCAATAAAAAGCTTTTTCTAAATTCTTTTCTAAATTCTTTTCTGTTACTTCTCCATTTTCATAGCATTTGGCTAAATTAAACATTGATACTTTATTACCTAAAGAATCAATATATTCTTTACAGCATATTTCTTTGGTAAAAGGTTTATTGCAATATGAACAATTTCTGGAGTTTACTGTATTGGTATCTTTATATGAGATTTTTGATTCACTAAATTTTGTTTCCATCTGGCTGTTTTGGAAATTTTTTTTAGAAATACTTTTTTTTACTCAATATTTCATAAATACCAAAGTAGGAGTTTTAATAAGAAAAATTTTTTTTTTACCGATGCACTGATTTGCATTGAAAATTTCTTTAATTCATATTTTGTGTAACAACTGTGGCTGCAGAAATATATATAAAAGGGTCAGGTTTGAGTTTGCGTATTTTGAACTAAAAAAATCATGAAAATCTTTCCTTTTTTAGATAAATTTTGATAATACCAGTCAGAATTTTATTTTCTAATATAGTAACCGACTGACATTATCATAATTCCGGCCCTGAAAAAATGCGTACAGCTCATAGTAAAAAATTTTTTTCATCACTTGACCCCTATATATATATTTCTGGGTCCTGGCTGTATTTGTGGCTCATATGACGTAAGTAACAAGAACCCCACGCATAGTATTAAACCGCTCTGAATAATCCCTACTGTGAGACTGCGCTTTTAAGGTAAGCATGGTATGGTTCCACCCATGCATAGCATCAATGCTGCTCTAACAAAAATATCAAAAAAACGTAAAGAAATGAATATGGATGAGATAAAGAAAGGGAAATAGGAAAAGAAAAGAAGGAATGAAGAGGGGGTGTGTGTGAAAGAGGAACGCAAAAAAAAATTTTTTTATGAATCTTTTTAAGGGGGTAAAAGATATAATATTGCGAAATAGAAATAAAAGGAGAGAAGGAACGGAATGAGTATAACTACAAGATTTTTTTATAAAAAGAGGCTTTTGTATAAATTTGGTTTGATTGTTACCCATACGTAAAGTCTCTATAATCAAATTACAATATTTCCCGCAAAAGAGATGATTATTGATCTTGTATGTGTACATGAAAAAGTCTGCCGATCTTCAAAATTGAGGGCTCTAAAAAATATTTTCATCGAACAAAAGAGATTTAAACACGCGCATAGTTGATCAAGGACCGCTTATAAGAACTTTAAGACATGATAACTTTTATAAAATTTGTTGAGATTTATTCCTTAAATTTATATTATTTTTACGTTTAACAAACGGTTGGTTTATTATTGGTGTAACATCTAAGCCCGTGATAAATCACGTTGCCACCTTAGATATTAACAAAATATTACTTTATTAATTATAAAACATTAATACATTTATATGCTTGGTTTAATAGTATAAATAAAACATGTTAATAAAATAATTAATTCAAATGTATATTCTCCAAAATGATCCTTTTTTAAAGGTCAAAATCAACATTTATTTATACTTGTACAAATTAAGTATATTCTCTTATCCATGATGTAGATCATTACCTTCCATTAATTCATGGATCAATTGCTGGATCTTCAAATTAAAATAATGGATCCTTAATAATTCGATCAACATATTACTGACATCTATATCACCTGATATAGCCGATCCTTTAACTTCTGTAATATATTAGTTTAACGTCATAAACTTTATCACCTGATCAAAAATAAAAATTACTAAAAATAAATTTAAAATTTATATACTAAATTTAACTATAATACTGCGCCCACAATTTATAAATTTACTATGTATATTACGGCATTACATTGGTTATTTACGTCAAATCATTGGCATAAATATCATACTTTTATTTTTATATACCATTTTCGATTATATAGATATCAGTACGGTATGATTTTGAAAACCTTTACGGTACTGTTGATCATTTTTCCAAAATTTCAAAATTTTCGTACCGTACCATACTATATATTATATATATTAGAACAAGTACAGTACGGTTAATTTTTTTTATATATCCAAATAACTACGGACATTAATGTCCAAATAACCCCATAGTTAAATGGACGTTGGTGTCCAAATAACCACCATAATTAAATGGACATTGGTGTCCAAATAACCACATATAAAATGGTACATTTTGCATATTGATTATTTGGACAATGTCCACTTGACCATAGTGGTTATTTGGACACCAATGTCCATTTAACTATGGTGGTTATTTGGACATATAAAAAAATTAACTGTATACTGCTCTAACATAATATATATAGTACGATATGGTACGGAATTTTTGGGAAATTTGATCGAGTATATAGTAAATTAGTACTGTACGGTAATATAAATTAGTACGGACGGTCAAAAAAAAATTTTCAATTTTTCCGTACTCAGTCGGACCTTTAAAAATAAATTTTGATTTTTTCGTACTAATATTTTACAATATAACATCATGTGATCAAATTTTTTGAGATGCACATAATATTTGAGTAATATAATAATTGTGTAATGATCAATCTGATTAATTTATAAATTTGTAATATAATGATTTTAACATTCTGTCATCGTAAATAATTCTTTTAATTTTTTACTTCTTTGAAGAAGAAAAATAATTGTAAATATGGATATTTATAACATATCCGATGTTGAAGATTATCCATTTGAGTGAGTAAAATCCTGAATTTGAACAGGTTTTTATATTAAAAAATAATTTTTTATTATGACTATTTTAAAATATTTCTATTACAAATTTTTTTGTAATTAAATTTGCTAATAATGCGCCACATAATACCAAAATTTATATTTTGTAAATGCTAAATATGGTTGTCTAATTTATATATATAATAAAATATGGCCAATAAAATTTAGTTATTATTTTAATGGTCAGTTTTATTATTATGGAGCTGAATATATTAAAGGAATGAAAATTATTAGCTTACCTACAAAAAATTTTTTTAATTTTATAACATTTAATTTTATAATTAGTAAGGTATTTTGTTAAAACAATATTCAAAGTTGCACAAAAATACAAAAATGCAAAGTCGTACGATTGTACGAAAACTCAAATTAACACGAAAATTTTAAAACTTTCGTACGTACTAGTATAAAAAAATTGAATAGCTGTAAATGTACGTACGAACAAAAAAAACACACGTACGTACTAAATTTGCGTTCCAATTTGATCAGCAGATTCAAATTCGTACTAGTATATTTTCAAATATCTAATCGACGCAATAACTATTATTTATAAAACACCTTATTACCGCAATTCTACTTATAGGCTGTAAAAAAATATATATATATTTGTATGTATTAGATTATGAAGGTATAGATGCTAATTCAAAATAATAGTATAAGATATTATTAATACTTCAAATTCATCGTCTAATGTAGTCATTATATCTTTTGCTACGTTAGGTTTTATTTTAAACCCCTAATATAAAATAATTTTTTAAATTATTTAATTAATTGTATTTTATTTAAGATTTCTTGGTGATAGTGTACTTCAAAGTCCTGAGATGTTAATGGTGTCAGTTTTATGTTTTATAAATTGCAGATAATAATGTTTTCTATCTTGTAGAAATAGTATATGATTTATGAATAGTGAGTTTAGCAAATGTAATTTTAATTTCTTTTGATAAAAATAAGCTTATAAACTTTGAGCCACAAAATTTGTTCATGATAAAAACTTCTTTATTACTGCGGTATTAGATTTATATATTGTAATGGGTTATGTATGTATATGGATTTCATCGTAATGTAAACCATCATAGAATTAAACGTAAAACGCAATCGATATTTTACATTTTTATTAAATATCTGAACTTTAATGATGCATTTTGCATTTATCTTCTTGAATTAAAAGAGTCCCACATTGAACGACCCTAACATCACCATGTAAAAAATGGTAGCCGGATTTGTTGCCAGGTTACACATAATCTGCGCACATGATCCGGACGATTATTTTCGGTAATTATTATATTATTTTATTTAATAAAAAAGCTATTTTAACTATATTAACGCTACCCTAGAATAAAAAATACATAAACAAATATAATCTGTAAGTAAGTGGCAAGAAATGTTATAAAGTTATTTTATGTACTTTTAATTTTATTATTTATTATAATAAACTATTAAGATACTACATTTTACTATAATAGATCATGTATTTTATTTGTAAATATAATTAA